>JAXIVJ010005412.1:5000-62500 GCA_036785665.1 Chirona hameri | reverse complement strand
ACGTCGAAAGAGGGAGGTGACACAGGACGTTGACCCAGCGGTGGAGTAGGCAGGTTCATGTAGTGGGCAGAAGGGTTGACGGGCAAGGATGCAGGTCTCAATCTCAGACTGTTCGGGCTGGATATAGTGTTGCCAATTTTCTGACATCAAGAAATATCGAGGCTCGTTGGGATAGTAACTTAAAGAGACATTGTGATGATGCATATGTACTTGGTAAGGGAAGAAGCGATACATATCAAAGGAATGAAGCGTATGAAGTAGGGGCACGCAGAACAAAACGTGATATGCATCTTTACCTTCAATCAGTTTGGTTTTGACCAATCTGACGTATTCGGCAGTTTGCTTGGTATCAAATGGCAAAGCGAAGTTAGTCGGCAAGTTTTTGTTGATTCTGCGGAGGATGCGTACAAACTCCACTCGAGGGATGAGTCCTTTGTGAAGTATGCCGGCTTGGGCTAGGGCAAGTTTGTGCGACAATATGTTAAGTTCTGAATAGAGGCGTTGAATGCTCTGTGTTACCCTGAGAACATTGGTGGTTACCTCAGAGACATATAGAGATGTATCAATATCCGCGTTGTTCTCACGTACTGTCTCAGTTAAATCATGGAATGCCTTAGTCATAGAGTTTACAGCTTTTGTAAGAGAGCGGAGGGCAAGACGATTTTTGTTGGTAGAGACACGCGTAGCGTTCAGAACCTGAAGGGTACCATTGAATTTATGAGCGATAGCAATGTCCTTTTCGTTGACAAGTTTTAAGTTATTCGTGAGATGCTTAATCTCGCTTTCAGTTGCTGTGCCAAACAGGGATGACATGACGTTTCCAATGCCATTAATTAAACCTCGCTTCCGCCTGAGGGGCAGGGTCTCGGGTCCAGATTGCGAGGGGCCTTGGTATAATGGGGGGTACAGGATGTCGCTGAAGGTATGGGAGACATCAGAGCCCTCGCGTCGCAGTGGGCTGACGGCCGAGTCTAATTATTGCAGCGAAACTTTCAGCATTGTCCGACGCCTCTCCTTAGAACCGTTTGTTCTGTTAGCGGCTAGTTGGGACTTGATCAATTGGGATATATTATTCAGTCGCTTGGTTGATTGAGCCAACAGGGTAATTTGCGCGCGATATGGGATCATGTTAGTGGTGACGGTAACTGCCCATGAGCTATAGCTTGGGTATATTTTACCGACGGGGATGAAGAGATGCCCGGGGTCAGTTAGGGTAGGTTCCGATGATGCATGGAGCATCAGGGCGAGCCAGCCAAAGAGTTCGATCGTCGGAAGCCGCATGGTCATCGCCTGTAATGACAGAAATACGCATTAGTCAATGTCTGGAAACAGAAGCTTCACACAAATCAATAACGCACAGACTTTTGGGTACCAGTCGAGCAGATCGTCAAAGTTAGCCAATGCTGCATTTCCAAATGTTTGCTGGATAAGAGCGACATTTGGGGCTGCTCTCCCGTTAGACAAGCAGTCTGAGTCATACTGGATCCTTGGTCTCTTGTCATTGTCGTTAGTCCGCTCATCAGATGAGTCATTTTGCCTTTTTGGTACGTACCTTTGCCTGGCGTTTGCGTACCTATAACCTTCGAGAGGAGCATTAGTGTCAGCAGGGTCAGGCAGGGGACCTTGCGACCTGAGGAAGTATCTCCTCTGTGGCACCGACGTTGGTGCTGTGCTCCTCTGTGACAGCGGTGTCAGCTGGCCGTGCTCGCCACCTTCCGGTGAATGTGGCGAGAAGACTGCGGGGCTGGCGGTTGCTGGTGAAGGCTGTAGCGGACTTATATGTTCTGCTGTTTTTTGCATTCTTTCTGCTTCTGTTTCCACTTCTTCTCCTACAGCAGCTCCTCTCATCTGCTGAACTCCAGGATTAGATGACGGCAGTAGGTAGTCGTCCGTTGGCTGCATCGTCTGAGCTGGCTGCGACTGACCTCCAGTGGTATACCAAACCTGGTCACTGAAGGGCAGTCGTGTGGCTCGCAGCGGCTGTTGACGGATGGGCCGATCTTCTGGCCTGATACTTACCTGTACAGGGTTACGAACCGAATCGTATGTCCTGTCCCACGCGTCGTTCGAATCCCGATGGCGAAGATTTTCTGAGTGCACTATTTTTGTTTTCCCTGTTCGCATGTTTTTGATGCAGTAATTTTCTTCACCCAATTTAGATACAATACGGAAGTAGTTTTTCCAATAAAGTGTAAGTTTAGTAGAGTTACCTGGTTGTACTGAAAGGTCGAAATAGAAAATCAAGTCACCAGGCTTGAAATTGGACGTAGTCGCTGATTTCTGAATGAGTGATTTGTTGTGGTCCCTGGTCTGTTGTATGTTGTTTGCGAGATGAGTGTATGCGTTGTGCAGGTGTTCAAACATGGCAGGCACGTAATCTTCCCCAGAGTAGCGAAGACGGGGCTGAAGTAGCGTGTCTACAGGTAGCACGGGGTCGCGTCCATACATAACAAAGTAGGGAGAGTATTTTGTTGACTCATTCTTACTCATGCGATAAGCGCCTAAACATGGTTGTAAGATCTGATCCCACTTGGTCTGATCTTCACTGATTTGTTTTTGTATCATCTCGTTCATGCAACGGTGAAAGCGTTCTGTTTTACCGTTTGATTGAGGATGATAGCTTGATGTCCGAATCCTTGAAATTCCTAACTCTTTGTTCACCAGATCTAATAGTGCATTACAATATTCTGTTACCTGGTCGCTAATAATGAGCCGGGGACATCCATGGCGAGGGATGAATTCACTCAAGAGAAGCTGTGCCATGGTGTTGGCAGATTTATCTGGGATAGCGTATGCCTCGGGCCATCCGCTAAAATGATCCACTATAGTGCAGACATATTTGTTTCCTTCATCTGTGACTGGAAATGGGCCACATGTGTCAATGCCTACTATTTCCATGGGTGCGGTAGGCATCGGCATGTCCTGCATAGGACGTCTCTCTTTGCTCAGTTTCTTTCGCTGACACGTTTCACAGGACTGAACGTACTGTATTGTGTCTTTTAGAAGATTAGGCCAATAGTATGATTTCAAGATTTTGTCAGTTGTTTTCTCTATGCCTAAATGACCTCCTAAGTAACCATCATGCGCTCCTTCAAGAACGATTTTCCGATAGCTTGGCGGGATAACGAGTTGCATGCGAGTTTGTGGTCTGGTTTTTGTACCTTTTTCAACATGATACAAAAGATCATCTTCGAAACAGTATTTTGACAACAACTGAGGATTTGGGTCTTGAGCCTGTAGTTCCGAAATAATAGTTTTCAGTTCATCATATGCAAGCTGAGCTTGTCTTAGTACGTTTTGATCAAAATTGTGATAGTCTAGTGTTTTCTGTTCTGATTCATCTGACTCAATCGGCATTTTGACAGCGTTGTCAACAACATGAACATCTGAAGTCATGTTTATGTCTGCCGTTTCTCCTTTCCAGTCTAAATGTTCATTGTCATTCAGATTTCCAGCGAGGGTCGTGTTGTGCAAACGGGAAAGCATGTCAGCAGCTACATTTTTGGCACCTGAAATGTATTCAATTTTGCATGCATATTCACCAAGAATAATGGCCCATCGTTGGATACGAGGATTTTTCATTTCACTGGTAAATAGATGTTTCAAGGGCTTGTGATCCGTATTAACAGTAATATCTGTGCCAACCAAGATGGGTCTAAGTTTTTCTAAACTGTAAACAATAGCGAACGCCTCGCGTTCGATAGTAGGCCATTTCTGTTTTTGTTCTGAAAACTGGTGAGACACATACTGAATAACACGATTGTGACCATCATGTTCCTGCATCAAGACAGCACCCATTGCATACTGTGATGCATCGGTATATAACTTGAATGGTTTCGAAATGTCTGGAAAGGCCAAAATGGGTGCTTGAAGTAGGGAATTCTTGAGGAATTCGAATGCGCTCTGCGCTTCATCTGACCATCTAAATCTAGCGTTTTTGCGGGTGAGGGCTGTGAGTGGCTTTGCGATTTTGCTGAAATTCGGAACATATTTCCTGTAGTATGAAGTCATACCCAAGAAACTGCGGACTTCGCGAATATTTTCTGGTGGCTGGAGATTTTTCATTACTGAGACTTTTTCGGAATCGACCGAGATTCTTCTGTCTGAGATAATGTGGCCGAGGTAATTAAGCGCTTTGTTTCATTTCATTTCATTTCATTTCATTTATTTCGAATGGTCTCCATGTGATGGCTCTTATGACCAAGAGTCAATACAAGATATATAGTAAAACACAGGGTAAAATGGAACACTGGATAAAATACATAGACAATCCGTTCAGAAACAAGTCGCGAACATATGACACAATCATTCTAGTCACCTGGCATGGTCTCGCGCCCTCAGCCATGCCTCCGCCTTCCTTCTACTTCCAGCTGAGCTTTTGGCTTCCTTTACATCCGTAGGAGCCATGTTCCACAGTGAGAGCGCCCTGTATCCAAAATACCGTCTGGCCATTTCGGTGCGCACGCGCGGAAGCTGGAGCTGTCCAGCGGCTGCGGCCCGAGTGTCCCTGACAGACACGTCACTGCGGTAACTTATCGAGTTTCGTAGACACTGAGGTGCATACTGGTGACTAAACAGCCGATGGAGCATTGCGATATCTCGCTCGCACACGCGCATGTCAATCGATGCCCACTGCAGCTCCTCAAGAAGTGTAGTGACATGCTCTGATCTACGAGCGGAGAACACGACGCGAGCGCAGTGATTCAGCACCTTCTGCACGCGTTTTTTCTGCGTCACACCACACCCGCCCCACACAGTGATACAATACATGATATGAGGGATGACTAGCGATTCTATCAAAAATTTCTTAACATCATATGAAAGACTATGCGACAGTTTTGAAAGACCGCGCAACGTAGCGTAGCAACGGCGCACCACGAGTGATACATGTGATTCCCATGTGAGATGGGCATCGACTATGATTCCTAATATTTTGGCTTTGGATGAGGGGACCAGATGCAATTTTGTTGATGAAATCACATTTCGAAATTTTGAGTTTGAGATTGGCTTTGCGCAGTCTATCAAACACTTCTCCGAGGTGCCTGATATGGTCTTCAAACGTTTCACTGAACACTATAATGTCGTCTACAAAGGCAAGTGCGAAATGGCGAATATCACCCAAAACTGCATTCATGCAATTTTGGAATACAGCCGGAGATCCGGCCATTCCAAATGGCATCTTGTTGAACTCGAATACACCTGCATCTGTGCCAAAAGCAGTCTTCTCTTTGTCTTCTTCTTTGATTGGAATTTGCCAAAAACCTTGCTTCATATCCAAACTAGTTCGAAACTTTGATTTTCCTAACGCGTAAAAGATGTCTTCTGCTGACGGTATACTGGCTGCAGGACGTACTGTAATGGCATTGACTTTTCTAAAATCTACACAAAATCTCATAGAGCCATCTTTCTTTGGAACTAAAAGTACCGGAGACATCCAGGGTGAATTGCTTCGTCGAATTACGTTAGCATTTAGCATTTCTCGAACTTGTTCTTCTAAAATGGGTCGGTAAGCTAAAGGGGGTCGTCTAGGGGGTTGATAAGACGGGGGATGATTTTGCGTGTTAATTCTCATCTCAGTGATATTCGTAGAAGTCAATTCATCGTCATTTTGCACAAAAATGTCTAGGTTTGGTTTCAAAAGTTTGATCAGTACTTCACGCCGTTCAATGGGAATATGAGCCAAGTTGAACGTTGAAAGGATGTCTGATGGACTTGGTTCTCCTTGGTTGTTTTCTTCAGCAGTTACAGGTGAGATGTTTGAGCTCTGCTCTTCATCTCGGTACTTTGTGGCTGTTCCTAATACTTGACCTTTTTTGAAATGTACGAAACGGCCAGTATCATCGACAATAGCCCAAGGAATATGTTTGTTTTTGGATAGCTTGACCAGAGCATTGGGCATCAAAATGCCTGGCTCGTCCTCAAAACACGGTGAGGAAGGCAGTTGTGAGACTACAAAATTTTCACCAGCTCGCTTCTTTTTGGAAATGAAGCATTTGACTTGTACATCTGAACGTGGGAAGACGTCTACGTCCTCCGCTAGTCTCACAAGATTTATTTCTTTCTTTGTCTGGACGCCTTGTTTTTCTTTCAATGGGTACATTGAGCTTCCGATAATGAGAGTCTGACTTTCAAAATCAAGTATGGCTTTGCGAGCTTTCAAGAAATCGATTCCTAGGACCATGTCATGTTTGAAGTCTTTCACCACTACAAAATCATGATACATTCTAACTTTTCCAAGAGTAATGCCAATTCGAACTGTGTCAGACACTTCAAGTGTATGACCGGTAGCGGAGCGTAAAGTAATTTTTGACAAGTTTTGAGTGTGTTTGACCAGCTGAGGGTCACATAATTTCACAAATTCTTCGCTAACTAGGGAAAGTTGCGCGCCTGTGTCGAGAAGTGTTCTGAATTGATGTGTGCCGATGTGTATGTCAATGTATGGGCAGTTTTCACTTACCTGTAGGATATACGCGGTCTGCGTATTATCCTCTCCCGGGTGAGGCTCCTCTAGTTTTCCTGCTGCATGTGCTGAGGCTGACCCTGAACTGCTGTAGCTCGCTTACGGCAGGCCCGTTGAATATGGCCCGGGATGCCACAGAAATGACATATCGGGCGATTGTCCATCGTCCAGCGGTACTCCTGTGAAGTACTCCCGTTAGTACCGTGCGGTGGCCTGGTTTGTCCAGGCTGATACTGAGGGGGACGTTGGTTGAATCGGTTCTGCTGTTACTGCCGTTGGGGAAAACGGGGCGGTGGCTGCTGGTATTGCTGTGGAGGAAAACGGCGCTGTTGTTGCTGGTACTGCTGGTTCACCTGTGGTTGGACTTGGAACGACTGTTGAGGCGTCTGCTGCTGGGTGGCAAGTACCTGGCAAATGTCAGCAAGTTTGTCGGTCACAGAGTCCCGTTTCTGCTGCATGGTATCAGTCATTTGCGTAATAGCGTTGCAGTCCATGGGTTCAGGGGCGGATGAGTTGTCGGTAAACATTGAGACGTGTTCGCTGATGCGTTGTTCGTTCATGGCAATTTTGTATGCGTCAGTCAAGGTCGTCGGCATTTTTCGGGCGATGCTACCTTGGAGGCGTCTGTCTCTCAGTCCATTTATGAAGGCATTAGTGATGGTCTCTAGCACCTCTTTTTCCGTCAGTCTGTCAGCGTAAGCCTGGTTTCCAAGAAGGCGAATTCTTTCAGCAAAGTCTGCTACAGTTTCGTTGGTGTTCTGGATAGCATGTCTAAGTTTTTGTTTGGAGCGAGCTGCCGGGTTTAAATGGGAATAGCGCTCCTCCATCATGGCTTTGAACTGGTGCCATGTCTGCAAGATGGGCTCTTTCTCTCTGAAAAAGTCAGCAGCTGTCCCTTTCAGAAGTTGGGAGGCGGCACACAGGGTTTCCTGTTCGTCTTTGTCAACAGCTCTGTACACATCGTCCATGTCCCGCATCCATTTGGAAAAAGCATCAGCATTTGATCCGTCGAAAGTAGTCTTTTTATTGTGCGTTAATGTTTGTGATAAAGCTAACTTATTGCCGAGACTTTTGACACAATGCGTCATATGCTGCGCCACGGCTTGAGCGTTTTCCATGGCTATATTTGATATTGGTTGTACGTTATCGTTAGGTATTTCAGCAATTTCTGGGAGAACTGGCGTGAGGCACTTACCTGTCGTCGGTCGGGCCCAAGGTAGCTGCTGCAGTGTCCTTTTCACCAGTCGTCGTCGCTGGGGTCCCGGGCTGTTTTCGAGGGGCTGGTCAGGGCTTGGGCTGCGTCGGTGCTGCTGGTCCCTTCCAGAGGCGTGGGCGTCCAGTCTGGCTCGTTTGGCACGGGTGACTCGCAGCCGCACAGCGCTGCGTGCTCTTCTGCACGCGCCTTGCCAGCGGGGCTCCGTGCAGTTAGTAGCGGTGTCTCGTTGGCAGCTGCGGGCTTGGCAGCTGCGGGCTTGATCGGGCTGGGTGTGTGGTAGTACTCGTTGTACCGCTGCGTATAGGTAAAACCAATTCCACTGACACCGCGTCGAGGTTGTACCGTCGCACAGGTAACCGTTGGGCTTGAGCTCGGCCAGCGTCTGTTTGATGGAGCTGCGCCCTTGTCGAGGTTGGTGGTGAGGCGGCCAGCTACACGGAGTAGTGTGCACTGATCCTCTAGCTGGTTGACGTTGCACCAGTCCTCTTGTGTAAACCGCGGGGGTTTACCAACCTGGTTAGGCGATGTTCCCACGGCACAGCGGTTCTCTGCTTGTCTGGCGCGCAGGTACTGGTGTTTTTTTAACGTTGCTTCAGGCTGGCGGTTTGCCAGGACACTGAGTCCGCAGCAGCGTCCCAGGCAGTAGGTGCAGGTGCAGCGGTGGAACTGCGCAGTTGAAGTGGTGAACAGGTCACACCCGCAGGTATGGCAGTAGCCGCAGTCGGTGCAGCGATGAGCGTCAGGCTGAAAGTGACAGACGCAGTTGTGCTGTTCCGTCAAGTTAGATCTTCTGGAAAAATAGGTCTTGTGGTATGGGCAGGTCCGGGAGAAAGCTGATGACGTAGTTTCTAGAAGACTGATGGCGGGGATGACGGCGTTCCAGCACTCGCACTGACCGTTCGGGTTGACGTGGTGAGCGGCGTGGTACTGGCTCAGATTCGGATGAGCTGTGTCCTCTTCCGTCCTCTCGGCGGGTGCGATGGGTATCTGGATGGTCACTAGAAGCTGGTCTGGCTGCGTCTGACTCTTCTGGCTGGGTCCGAACATGAAGGCGCGTTGGCAGAACGTCTAGATGTTACCGGATATCCGGGTCACCAGGCACCAATGTAACGGCCCCCTCTCGTCAGTGGCTGTTGGTGGATGCAATGGCTGCACCCCACCAGCTTCGGCAAAGATCAGAGGTAGACGGAAGAGGTGATATTTGAAGCAGTAGACACGCATAGTAGACACACAGAGGCCAACTCCGGTTCACTTAGCCAACATAGAGTCAGGTCACAGGCAGAGTGCCACGTAAGCAATGGTTACTGTATCGCCAAAAGTAGAGTGTCCAAGTGGCGGAGGCAACAGAGAGACGAGATGTTAGCGCGACTCGGTCCAGCTTCGAACTGGCTTACCTCCATCACTGCCGGCCAGAGAGCCGTTTTATACTCAGGCCAAAGGTCGCTTCTGACGTCATTAGATACCGGCGCTAGCCGGTTCCAACTAGTCGTCGTCCTTAGCAACAGTGGCTGGGCACCGCCCCTCTGACGCCGACAGCGAGCGAGGTCAGTGACAGCGAGCGAGGCCAACTAGATGCGTGGGATATCTCTGCTCCCCAATACGCCCTATCACTGACAGTTTTATGTTTTTTGCTCCAAGCTCGACTCGAGGCAGAGCTGCTCGGTCGTCGTTAAGAAAATACCCAACATATACACGTGTCACATGCCGTGCGTGTGATGGATAGCCTGGGCTGCGGGAGCCCGACATTGTGGCGCCAACGAAACGATATGGCGCAATGCGGAAGGCACAGACAGCGGCTAAAACAAAATAAGAAAACCGTCTTACAGCTAACTAACAGCTAACTAAAACAGCTAACTAACTACAGCTAACTAACAGAGCACGCAGAGCTAGGGCTAATCCCATCCCAACTAGGGCTAATCCCAATCCCGGCTGTTACAGTGTGTCTGTGTGTCTGTGTGTCTGTGTGTCTGTGTGTCTGTGTGTCTGTGTGTCTGTGTGTCTGTGTGTCTGTGTGTCTGTGTGTCTGTGTGTCTGTGTGTCTGTGGGGTGTGTGGGGTGGGTGGGGTGGGTGGGTGGGCGGGGGTGGGTGGGTGGGTGGGGGTAGGTGAGGGGTGGGTGGGTGGGTGGGGGTAGGTGGGGGGATGAGGGGGCGTCAGGGATCGAAGGGCATTATTCAGACCTGAGAGTGTCGTATGGAGTATGCCGGGCTTATGCCGGGCTGAAAGGGCCCTCGGCCATTCTGAGGAGCACGTAGCTGGCCTAAAAAGGATACAAATGTTTTGTTTTAGTTGGAATTGTAGTTATGAGGCTGGCATTGCAGTTTCGGAATTCCATTTGGCGCTCCTGAAAGCTACACCGTCTGATCATCGTCACCGTGCTCCCCTCTTGAGCCCAGGCGGGCCAGAAGGACCCACCCAAGCTCCAGGGAGCCGCCTTTGCAGCCCCCTGGTTACATATCTGCATAACATAACTATCACCGCAGTCACTTTCCTGTTGGTCATTGGCACTCATTAGGAAACACAATTGATGATCGAAATCACACACAAAAGTGTCGGTTCTTTGGACACGGTGTGCCTGGTGAACGTCTCTGGCAAGTCACCGTATCTATGGTATTTTATCAAGAAATCGTCAATTTTACAGCACCATTAAATTACTAGAATAATTCCTACCATATTTGTTTTCGAAACCTACCAGATGGATACATAATTGTGAGATGAAAAATTGTGAGATACAAGTATTTCCCATTGTGCGCCTTCAAATGGTTCCTTAACTCCTTAAACATGCACGGACAGTATGTACAAGTTTGTGGACATCTGCCAACTTGTAGGGACACTGTCCGTAGTGGTGGCGACGCTTATGATGCTCAACAATTTTTCGCATACGTCTTCCTCGTCACCCAACAAATTTATTTTCTGTGACGCTCCCCCCACCCCCGCTCAACGACTCTTCGCGTTTACAACCCAACGCCCTATCCCACGCTCAACAACTTTTCGCCGAGGAAACGCGGAGCTAAATTCCCCCCCCCCCCCCAACTCGAAACCTAGATCCGCCTCTGAAGACAACGTCGGAACAATACAAACTGCAAGCTGACATATTTCCTTTTTCGATATCCCAAAAGGTCGAAAAGCTATAAAAAAACACCAAAATATCCAAATACAGAAATCATTAGAAATCGTGTGGTTGCAACATAAAGTGGCCCAAATCCGGGAGGAAATTCGAAATTGGGAGTAGGTAAGGTCCGCTAACCGCCCCCCCCCCCCCCCCTCCCCCCAAGACGGTCGGCTGGATCCGCCCTTGACACTAGCTGTTTTTTTTTGTCTACGTATTTACATATACAGGCATTTAACAGACAAGCAAGTGCTGCTATTTATTCGTGTTACGATATGTTTAGGTCCGTGGGCGTTCTTTAATGCGACGTAAGGCGTTTTGCGGGCGCCTGACACCATCCAAACACTGGGCCTTCGGCCTCAGGGGTCTTCGGCCTCAGGGGTCTTCGGCCTCAGGGGTCTTCGCTCGGTCGCCAGAGGGGCCCGCCTGGCCTCCAAGGGGGGGGGGGGCGACATGGCCCTTTGCACCCCACCCCCCCCTATTGGCTACGCCACTGAACTCTAGTCAGGGGCGTATCCAGGATTCGGTAAAGGAGGGGGCTACGTAGCACAGTGGGCCCCCCAGGCCTTGGTGGGCCCCCTCATGCCTTAGTGGGCCCCATCAACCTTTGGTGGTCCCTTTTGACCTTGAAGACAAATGTAGGCCAGAATGGGCCCTTTTAGTGCACAATATGCCTTTCACATGCCTAAATGAGCCATGCAAACCAGATTTGGCCCAATTCAAGCCAGAATGGACCCTCTGGAGAGTGGAGGTCAAAACTCAAAGTGGGCCCTATAGATGTCAGACTTGGCCCTCTGGAGGTCAGAGTGGCCAAATGTACTTGCGATTCATTTAAAAACGGAGTGAAATTCGTTTCGAGTCACTTCGATCGGCTATCGCCCCCTCAGGCTATTGGGTCCCTTCGAGGCTCAATGGGGACCATGGCCCCTGCCCCCCCCCCCCCTCTGGATCCGCCACTGACTCTAGTGACCTCAATATTGATCTGAACCAAACATGACTGGAATAGTTTTGACATTATTTTTGACAAGCTATCGAACTGTATTTTTAGATTCCGCCTACCCCCCTCCCCCTAGGAGCCAAGTTAGAAGCGTCCCCTCCCCATCCTCCGTCCCCCCGCACAGCGAAGGTGGCCGCGAGCACCGGCACGGTGTGGGTTCAGAAACCGTAGTGCTTTAACCGTGCTTTGGGTTGAATAGACCGTAGTTAGCTCATGGATGAAGAAATACCTGGATTGGAAACGGGTTATCTAAGTGATTTTTGGAAAAACTTATGCGGTACCGCGCCCTTCTGCCGTGTGCCATAACGGTAACTTGTGCCATGACCTGAGGTCAAACGATGACCTGAAGGTCGCTCTTTGTACACCATCTATAGGTTGGCGGGAATGTTTAGCCGTTGAAAATACTTCGGTAATTACTTAAGGAAAAAAGTTATGCGGCACCCGAAATTTGACCTCGCAGGCACTCTATGCCTCCCGAGGTCAAACGATTGACGGCAGCGAGAAATGCTTTTAGGTTTCTAATATATTCATAGACAAGACACCAATATTTGGTATAAGTTTGAACCCAATTGATTGGTAAACAACGAATACGTATTTGGACGGCTCGTCAAATGGAATTAGCGCCTTTCCAGATGACCTGAGGTTAAACTGTGACCCGGAGGGGTCAAGTCTTGAGTTGTGCACCGTCGGTGGGTTAAAGGGAAGGTGATGGTGGTGGAATGGGTTCTCTAAGTGATTTTGGGAAAAACGTATGCGGTACCGCGCCCTTCTGCCGTGGGTCATAACGGTAATGTATGCCTTGGCCTGAGGTCAAACGTTGACCTGAATGGGTTAGATCGCTCTTTGTGCACCATCTATGGTCTTTTGTAAATATTAATATATTGGGCTGATTCCCCTAATTCGTCTAGGGAAAAAGTTATGCGGTACCCTGTCATTGTCTAAAAATCCGCCATGAAAAATGTGTACGTGACCTGAGGTCAAACGGTGACATTTTCGGATAAAATGTTTTGTTGTGCACTATATATGTGTTCATGCGAAAATGGTGGCACTGGTATGACTCAAGGTAACTTAATAACTAGGTAGCGCGGGTTTGCCACTTCAACACAGGGGCAATGGGTGCATGGTTTGACAACTAAGTAAAAAATATCTCCTAAACCAGACATATTTTGCTTAAGCATTATATACCATTGGTAATTAATTTAATTATAAAACGTTTCAAACAATTGGACATTTTCATAAGCATCCAATAAGAAATTCGTGTTTGCGGTAATTAGATGAGGCGGCAATGCCCTTATACATTAAGATTCCTGTTAACCACATGCGACCAAACCGGCGCAGCTGACGCTATTGCAATTAGATGAGGCGGCAATGCACTTATACATTGAGGTTCCTGTTAACTTCCTGTCAGTAGAATTAACCAAACCCGCAGCAGACGCTGTTTTAATTGGATGAGGCGGCAATGCACTTATACATTGAGGTTCCTGTTAACTCTTTGCTATTCGGTATCTCCGGAATCGGAGGACCAAACATCAGCTGGCACAACTTTCTTTTGATGCCTCAAACCCGCACCCCCCTGGGTATGACTCGTCTACTTCAATTATCGTAGAAGTTATGCGGTACCGCGATTTTTGGGCAAAGCCGTATTTTTCACGTGTTTTTGTGACCTTAGGTCTCACGGTAGCAGAATAAGGTCATCTGTTGTGTTGTGCATAAACTATGGTCACTTGGGGATGGTTCTGTATTAAATTGCATGTATAA
This sequence comes from Chirona hameri, assembly GCA_036785665.1. Lineage (NCBI taxonomy): Eukaryota > Metazoa > Arthropoda > Thecostraca > Balanomorpha > Balanidae > Chirona > Chirona hameri. The sequence continues at coordinate 48,961 of JAXIVJ010005412.1, read as the reverse complement.
GTGCGTTTTCTGAGATTGTATAGGGTACCGCGCAAATAGTTATCACCCATTGAAAAAGAGACATTTGTGACCTGATGTCAAACAGTGACCCGGGCTGGTACAATCTTGGTTTGTACATGATCCTCACCCTGTTCCGAGTATTTTTGAATAAATAAACCTTTCTATCAAAGGCAATTAGCCCGCGAGTCACGGGGGGGGGGCATTTTTAGCCCCTCCCCCCCTTAGGAATATTAGGAATATCTCAACAACTAATGCAGATATTGACAATTAACTTTCAGTACCTCTCCGGGCATCATTTTTACACCTTTTGTGCAAAAATGAAGCAATTTCGTAAGAACTTTTCGAGATATAGTGAATTTAGTGACGTCACTAAACACGATTTTGACACAAAAATCAGCTAAACTTTGCCAAGCCGTACAAATGCCACATTTGAAGCAAAATGCAATCGAAAAACGCTTAAAGGTAGACAATTGAAAGGGCTACAAACAGCTATCTCGAAATTAAGAAAATTATGGTTTTTGACCCCAACAATTTTTTTTTTAAAATGTCCACAAAATCAAATTTTTCAAAGATATTAAAAAAGGAAAATATGTCAGATAACTACCATACCAACCATACCATACCAAATTTAAAAACGATATCCTCTTCTTTGACTGACATGGCATATAAAGTATGGGTAAATCATGAAGTCATATTTTGAAATTGCGCTTTTGGCTTTTATTGACCAGATACAGACAAATAAATGCCAGCACTGTATTTTTTAGATAAAACTGATATCGAAACCTGCTTTTTCATTTACATTTATCAATTTCAAATTTTCACCTTCAGTGACCTGAACTTGACCTGAACTTGACACTAACTTCACGTAAATGAAGTCAGGTGGTAAAAGGACTATCACTATCGAATTCTACGTGTAAAAGCATCCATAAAACATGTGCTGCATGACTTTCGTAGATATTTTGTGTGTAGTGACCTTTTGTGACCTAACCTTGACCTTGATCTTTTCCAACAATCTCACTTTAGCTTATGTGAAATATGTGGCATACCTTTGCCAGCACTTTGGGTGATCATAGGCGCAATCGAAGGCCATGGATGGCAAGTATTGTCCATAAATTCAAATACCTCGATTTTGACGTTTGACTTGACCGTGACCTGACATCTGACCTTAGTTTGAAATTTGTAATTAAGTATGTGTTAGGTTTATCTCATTGAGCGCTTTCAAATGCCGTCTTGCGCGTCCCGCCGCGATAATTGGTTCTGAAGATACCAAGGGGGAGGCTCCCCCCCCGTGAGTCGTGTTACAGAATGTACCCCAGTGACTGCCGGGTTAGGTAAAAAGTTGTGGGGTACAGCGTATTTGACCTGTTTGACCTATTGTGACCTCTGTAGGTCAAACCAATTGCCATATTCGCGTATAACTTCATTGGCTGTGTACTGACGCCATTGGACTTATCGTGTGCAAATTTGGGCGAAATCGAAGTAGCTTTGAATACGTATTTGAATACGAATACGAATACGTTGCTGTCTTCATGGACGGTCAGCTGCAGTGCCCGGTCTGAAAACCCGGGCAGCGCTGGAGCTGGCGTGTATCATGGTATGTAAAGCAACACACCTAGTCACGGCTGGGCCGGGGTGAGACTGATGGGGACGCCCGGGACGGCCCGGCGTCCGGCGGCCAGTGTCCTGTTTATGAGACTGATGGGGACGCCCGGGACGGCCCGGCATCCGGCGGCCAGTGTCCTGTTTATGAGACTGATGGGGACGACCGGGCGGCCCGGCGTCCGGCGGCCAGTGTCCTGTTTATGAGACTGATGGGGACGCCCGGGACGCCCGGCGTCCAGCGGCCAGTGTCCTGTTTATGAGACTGATGGGGACGCCCGGGACGCCCGGCGTCCGGCGGCCAGTGTCCTGTGTACTGTGTATGCGACTGATGGGGACGCCCGGGACGCCCGGCGGTCAGTGGCCTGTGTACTGTGTATGCGACTGATGGGGACGCTCGGGACGGCCCGGCATCCGGCGGCCAGTGTCCTGTTTATGAGACTGATGGGGACGCCCGGGACGGCCCGGCGTCCGGCGGCCAGTGTCCTGTTTATGAGACTGATGGGGACGCCCGGGACGCCCGGCGTCCAGCGGCCAGTGTCCTGTTTATGAGACTGATGGGGACGCCCGGGACGGCCCGGCGGCCAGTGTCCTGTGTACTGTGTATGCGACTGATGGGGACGCCCGGGACGCCCGGCGGTCAGTGGCCTGTGTACTGTGTATGCGACTGATGGGGACGCCCGGGACGCCCGGCGTCCAGCGGCCATTGTCCTGTTTATGAGACTGATGGGGACGTCCGGGACGGCCCGGCGTCCGGCGGCCAGTGTTCTGTGTACTGTGTATGAGACTGATGGGGACGCCCGGGACGGCCCGGCGTCCGGCGTCCGGCGTCCAGTGTCCTGTGTATGAGACTGATGGGGACGCCCGGGACGGCCCGGCGTCCGGCGGCCAGTGTCCTGTGTATGAGACTGATGTGGACGCCCGTGACGGCCCGGCGTCCGGCGGCCAGTGTCCTGTTTATGAGACTGATGGGGACGCCCGGGACGGCCCGGCGTCCGGCGGCCAGTGTCCTGTGTACTGTGTATGCGACTGATGGGGACGCCCGGGACGGCCCGGCGTCCGGCGGTCAGTGTCCTGTGTACTGTGTATGCGACTGATGGGGACGCCCGGGACGGCCCGACGTCTGGCGGCCAGTGTCCTGTGTATGAGACTGATGGGGACGCCCGGGACGGCCCGGCGTCCGGCGGCCAGTGTCCTGTGTACTGTGTATGCGACTGATGGGGACGCCCGGTACGGCCCGGCGTCCGGCGGCCAGTGTCCTGTGTATGCGACTGATGGGGACGCCCGTGACGGCCCGGCGTCCGGCGGCCAGTGTCCTGTTTATGAGACTGATGGGGACGCCCGGGACGGACCGGCGTCCGGCGGTCAGTGTCCTGTTTATGCGACTGATGGGGACGCCCGGGACGCCCGGCGGCCAGTGTCCTGTGTACTGTGTATGCGACTGATGGGGACGCCCGGGACGGCCCGACGTCTGGCGGCCAGTGTCCTGTGTATGAGACTGATGGGGACGCCCGGGACGGCCCGGCGTCCGGCGGCCAGTGTCCTGTGTACTGTGTATGCGACTGATGTGGACGCCCGGGACGCCCGGCGTCCAGCGGCCATTGTCCTGTTTATGAGACTGATGGGGACGTCCGGGACGGCCCGGCGTCCGGCGGCCAGTGTACTGTGTATGAGACTGATGGGGACGCCCGGGACGGCCCGGCGTCCAGTGTTCTGTTTATGAGACTGATGGGGACGTCCGGGACGGCCCGGCGTCCGGCGGCCAGTGTACTGTGTATGCGACTGATGGGGACGCCCGGGACGGCCCGGCGTCCGGCGGCCAGTGTACTGTGTATGCGACTGATGGGGACGCCCGGGACGGCCCGGCGTCCGGCGGTCAGTGTACTGTGTATGCGACTGATGGGGACGCCCGGGACGGCCCGGCGTCCGGCGGCCAGTGTCCTGTTTATGAGACTGATGGGGACGCCCGGGACGGCCCGGCGTCCGGCGGTCAGTGTCCTGTGTACTGTGTATGCGACTGATGGGGACGCCCGGTACGGCCCGGCGTCCGGCGGCCAGTGTCCTGTGTATGCGACTGATGGGGACGCCCGTGACGGCCCGGCGTCCGGCGGCCAGTGTCCTGTTTATGAGACTGATGGGGACGCCCGGGATGGCCCGGCGTCCGGCGGTCAGTGTCCTGTGTACTGTGTATGCGACTGATGGGGACGCCCGGTACAGCCCGGCGTCCGGCGGCCAGTGTCCTGTGTATGCGACTGATGGGGACGCCCGGGACGGCCCGGCGTCCGGCGGCCAGTGTCCTGTTTATGAGACTGATGGGGACGCCCGGGACGGCCCGGCGTCCGGCGGCCAGTGTCCTGTGTATGCGACTGATGGGGACGCCCGTGACGGCCCGGCGTCCGGCGGCCAGTGTCCTGTTTATGAGACTGATGGGGACGCCCGGGACGGCCCGGCGTCCGGCGGCCAGTGTTCTGTGTACTGTGTATGAGACTGATGGGGAGGCCCGGGACGGCCCGGCGTCCGACGGCCAGTGTCCTGTGTACTGTGTATGCGACTGATGGGGACGCCCGGGACGGCCCGGCGTCCGGCGGCCAGTGTCCTGTTTATGAGACTGATGGGGACGCCCGGGACGGCCCGGCGTCCGGCGGCCAGTGTCCTGTGTACTGTGTATGAGACTGATGGGGACGCCCGGGACGGCCCGGCGTCCGGCGGCCAGTGTTCTGTGTACTGTGTATGAGACTGATGGGGACGCCCGGGACGGCCCGGTGTCCGGCGGCCAGTGTTCTGTTTATGAGACTGATGGGGACGCCCGGGACGGCCCGGCGTCCGGCGGTCAGTGTCCTGTGTACTGTGTATGCGACTGATGGGGACGCCCGGTACGGCCCGGCGTCCGGCGGCCAGTGTCCTGTGTATGCGACTGATGGGGACGCCCGGGACGGCCCGGCGTCCGGCGGCCAGTGTCCTGTTTATGAGACTGATGGGGACGCCCGGGACGGCCCGGCGTCCGGCGGCCAGTGTCCTGTGTATGCGACTGATGGGGACGCCCGTGACGGCCCGGCGTCCGGCGGCCAGTGTCCTGTTTATGAGACTGATGGGGACGCCCGGGACGGCCCGGCGTCCGGCGGCCAGTGTTCTGTGTACTGTGTATGAGACTGATGAGGACGCCCGGGACGGCCCGGCGTCCGACGGCCAGTGTCCTGTGTACTGTGTATGCGACTGATGGGGACGCCCGGGACGGCCCGGCGTCCGGCGGCCAGTGTCCTGTTTATGAGACTGATGGGGACGCCCGGGACGGCCCGGCGTCCGGCGGCCAGTGTCCTGTGTACTGTGTATGAGACTGATGGGGACGCCCGGGACGGCCCGGCGTCCGGCGGCCAGTGTTCTGTGTACTGTGTATGAGACTGATGGGGACGCCCGGGACGGCCCGGTGTCCGGCGGCCAGTGTTCTGTGTACTGTGTATGCGACTGATGGGGACGTCCCGGGACGCCCCGGCGTCCGGCGGCCAGTGTCCTGTGTATGAGACTGATGGGGATGCCCGGGACGGCCCGGCGTCCGGCGGTCAGTGTCCTGTTTATGAGACTGATGGGGACGCCCGGGACGGCCCGGCGTCCGGCGGCCAGTGTCCTGTGTATGAGACTGATGTGGATGCCCGGGACGGCCCGGCGTCCGGCGGCCAGTGTCCTGTTTATGAGACTGATGGGGACGCCCGGGACGGCCCGGCATCCGGCGGCCAGTGTCCTGTTTATGAGACTGATGGGGACGCCCGGGACGCCCGGCGTCCAGTGTCCTGTGTATGAGACTGATGGGGACGCCCGGGACGGCCCGGCGTCCGGCGGTCAGTGTCCTGTGTATGAGACTGATGGGGACGCCCGGGACGGCCCGGCGTCCGGCGGTCAGTGTCCTGTGTATGAGACTGATGGGGACGCCCGGGACGGCCCGGCGTCCGGCGGTCAGTGTCCTGTGTATGAGACTGATGTGGACGCCCGGGACGGTCCGGCGTCCGGCGGCCAGTGTCCTGTTTATGAGACTGATGGGGACGCCCGGGACGGCCCGGCGTCCGGCGGTCAGTGTCCTGTGTATGAGACTGATGTGGACGCCCGGGACGGTCCGGCGTCCGGCGGCCAGTGTCCTGTTTATGAGACTGATGGGGACGCCCGGGACGGCCCGGCGTCCGGCGGTCAGTGTCCTGTGCATGAGACTGATGTGGACGCCCGGGACGGCCCGGCGTCCGGCGGCCAGTGTCCTGTTTATGAGACTGATGGGGACGCCCGGGACGGCCCGGCGTCCGGCGGCCAGTGTCCAGTGTCCTGTGTATGAGACTGATGTGGACGCCCGGGACGGCCCGGCGTCCGGCGGTCAGTGTCCTGTGTATGAGACTGATGTGGACGCCCGGGACGGTCCGGCGTCCGGCGGCCAGTGTCCTGTGTATGAGACTGATGTGGACGCCCGGGACGGCCCGGCGTCCGGCGGTCAGTGTCCTGTGTATGAGACTGATGGGGACGCCCGGGACGGCCCGGCGTCCGGCGGTCAGTGTCCTGTGTATGAGACTGATGTGGACGCCCGGGACGGTCCGGCGTCCGGCGGCCAGTGTCCTGTTTATGAGACTGATGGGGACGCCCGGGACGGCCCGGCGTCCGGCGGTCAGTGTCCTGTGTATGAGACTGATGTGGACGCCCGGGACGGCCCGGGACGCCCGGCGGCCAGTGTCCTGTTTATGAGACTGATGGGGACGCCCGGGACGGCCCGGCGTCCGGCGGCCAGTGTCCTGTGTATGAGACTGATGTGGACGCCCGGGACGGTCCGGCGTCCGGCGGCCAGTGTCCTGTGTATGAGACTGATGTGGACGCCCGGGACGGCCCGGCGTCCGGCGGTCAGTGTCCTGTTTATGAGACTGATGGGGACGCCCGGGACGGCCCGGCGTCCGGCGATCAGTGTCCTGACTCCTGTGTACTGTGTATGCGACTGATGGGGACGGCCGGGACGGCCCGGCGTCCGGCGCCCGGCGGCCAGTGTCCTGTTTATGAGACTGATGGGGACGCCCGGGACGGCCCGGCGTCCGGCGATCAGTGTCCTGACTCCTGTGTACTGTGTATGCGACTGATGGGGACGGCCGGGACGGCCCGGCGTCCGGCGCCCGGCGGCCAGTGTCCTGTTTATGAGACTGATGGGGACGCCCGGGACGGCCCGGCGTCCGGCGGTCAGTGTCCTGTGTACTGTGTATGCGACTGATGGGGACGCCCGGTACGGCCCGGCGTCCGGCGGCCAGTGTCCTGTGTATGCGACTGATGGGGACGCCCGTGACGGCCCGGCGTCCGGCGGCCAGTGTCCTGTTTATGAGACTGATGGGGACGCCCGGGATGGCCCGGCGTCCGGCGGTCAGTGTCCTGTGTACTGTGTATGCGACTGATGGGGACGCCCGGTACAGCCCGGCGTCCGGCGGCCAGTGTCCTGTGTATGCGACTGATGGGGACGCCCGGGACGGCCCGGCGTCCGGCGGCCAGTGTCCTGTTTATGAGACTGATGGGGACGCCCGGGACGGCCCGGCGTCCGGCGGCCAGTGTCCTGTGTATGCGACTGATGGGGACGCCCGTGACGGCCCGGCGTCCGGCGGCCAGTGTCCTGTTTATGAGACTGATGGGGACGCCCGGGACGGCCCGGCGTCCGGCGGCCAGTGTTCTGTGTACTGTGTATGAGACTGATGGGGAGGCCCGGGACGGCCCGGCGTCCGACGGCCAGTGTCCTGTGTACTGTGTATGCGACTGATGGGGACGCCCGGGACGGCCCGGCGTCCGGCGGCCAGTGTCCTGTTTATGAGACTGATGGGGACGCCCGGGACGGCCCGGCGTCCGGCGGCCAGTGTCCTGTGTACTGTGTATGAGACTGATGGGGACGCCCGGGACGGCCCGGCGTCCGGCGGCCAGTGTTCTGTGTACTGTGTATGAGACTGATGGGGACGCCCGGGACGGCCCGGTGTCCGGCGGCCAGTGTTCTGTTTATGAGACTGATGGGGACGCCCGGGACGGCCCGGCGTCCGGCGGTCAGTGTCCTGTGTACTGTGTATGCGACTGATGGGGACGCCCGGTACGGCCCGGCGTCCGGCGGCCAGTGTCCTGTGTATGCGACTGATGGGGACGCCCGGGACGGCCCGGCGTCCGGCGGCCAGTGTCCTGTTTATGAGACTGATGGGGACGCCCGGGACGGCCCGGCGTCCGGCGGCCAGTGTCCTGTGTATGCGACTGATGGGGACGCCCGTGACGGCCCGGCGTCCGGCGGCCAGTGTCCTGTTTATGAGACTGATGGGGACGCCCGGGACGGCCCGGCGTCCGGCGGCCAGTGTTCTGTGTACTGTGTATGAGACTGATGAGGACGCCCGGGACGGCCCGGCGTCCGACGGCCAGTGTCCTGTGTACTGTGTATGCGACTGATGGGGACGCCCGGGACGGCCCGGCGTCCGGCGGCCAGTGTCCTGTTTATGAGACTGATGGGGACGCCCGGGACGGCCCGGCGTCCGGCGGCCAGTGTCCTGTGTACTGTGTATGAGACTGATGGGGACGCCCGGGACGGCCCGGCGTCCGGCGGCCAGTGTTCTGTGTACTGTGTATGAGACTGATGGGGACGCCCGGGACGGCCCGGTGTCCGGCGGCCAGTGTTCTGTGTACTGTGTATGCGACTGATGGGGACGTCCCGGGACGCCCCGGCGTCCGGCGGCCAGTGTCCTGTGTATGAGACTGATGGGGATGCCCGGGACGGCCCGGCGTCCGGCGGTCAGTGTCCTGTTTATGAGACTGATGGGGACGCCCGGGACGGCCCGGCGTCCGGCGGCCAGTGTCCTGTGTATGAGACTGATGGGGATGCCCGGGACGGCCCGGCGTCCGGCGGCCAGTGTCCTGTTTATGAGACTGATGGGGACGCCCGGGACGGCCCGGCATCCGGCGGCCAGTGTCCTGTTTATGAGACTGATGGGGACGCCCGGGACGCCCGGCGTCCAGTGTCCTGTGTATGAGACTGATGGGGACGCCCGGGACGGCCCGGCGTCCGGCGGTCAGTGTCCTGTGTATGAGACTGATGGGGACGCCCGGGACGGCCCGGCGTCCGGCGGTCAGTGTCCTGTGTATGAGACTGATGGGGACGCCCGGGACGGCCCGGCGTCCGGCGGTCAGTGTCCTGTGTATGAGACTGATGTGGACGCCCGGGACGGTCCGGCGTCCGGCGGCCAGTGTCCTGTTTATGAGACTGATGGGGACGCCCGGGACGGCCCGGCGTCCGGCGGTCAGTGTCCTGTGTATGAGACTGATGTGGACGCCCGGGACGGTCCGGCGTCCGGCGGCCAGTGTCCTGTTTATGAGACTGATGGGGACGCCCGGGACGGCCCGGCGTCCGGCGGTCAGTGTCCTGTGCATGAGACTGATGTGGACGCCCGGGACGGCCCGGCGTCCGGCGGCCAGTGTCCTGTTTATGAGACTGATGGGGACGCCCGGGACGGCCCGGCGTCCGGCGGCCAGTGTCCAGTGTCCTGTGTATGAGACTGATGTGGACGCCCGGGACGGCCCGGCGTCCGGCGGTCAGTGTCCTGTGTATGAGACTGATGTGGACGCCCGGGACGGTCCGGCGTCCGGCGGCCAGTGTCCTGTGTATGAGACTGATGTGGACGCCCGGGACGGCCCGGCGTCCGGCGGTCAGTGTCCTGTGTATGAGACTGATGGGGACGCCCGGGACGGCCCGGCGTCCGGCGGTCAGTGTCCTGTGTATGAGACTGATGTGGACGCCCGGGACGGTCCGGCGTCCGGCGGCCAGTGTCCTGTTTATGAGACTGATGGGGACGCCCGGGACGGCCCGGCGTCCGGCGGTCAGTGTCCTGTGTATGAGACTGATGTGGACGCCCGGGACGGCCCGGGACGCCCGGCGGCCAGTGTCCTGTTTATGAGACTGATGGGGACGCCCGGGACGGCCCGGCGTCCGGCGGCCAGTGTCCTGTGTATGAGACTGATGTGGACGCCCGGGACGGTCCGGCGTCCGGCGGCCAGTGTCCTGTGTATGAGACTGATGTGGACGCCCGGGACGGCCCGGCGTCCGGCGGTCAGTGTCCTGTTTATGAGACTGATGGGGACGCCCGGGACGGCCCGGCGTCCGGCGATCAGTGTCCTGACTCCTGTGTACTGTGTATGCGACTGATGGGGACGGCCGGGACGGCCCGGCGTCCGGCGCCCGGCGGCCAGTGTCCTGTTTATGAGACTGATGGGGACGCCCGGGACGGCCCGGCGTCCGGCGATCAGTGTCCTGACTCCTGTGTACTGTGTATGCGACTGATGGGGACGGCCGGGACGGCCCGGCGTCCGGCGCCCGGCGGCCAGTGTCCTGTTTATGAGACTGATGGGGACGCCCGGGACGGCCCGGCGTCCGGCGATCAGTGTCCTGACTCCTGTGTACTGTGTATGCGACTGATGGGGACGGCCGGGACGGCCCGGCGTCCGGCGCCCGGCGGCCAGTGTCCTGTTTATGAGACTGATGGGGACGCCCGGGACGGCCCGGCGTCCGGCGGCCAGTGTCCTGTGTATGAGACTGATGTGGACGCCCGGGACGGCCCGGCGTCCGGCGGCCAGTGTCCTGTGTATGAGACTGATGTGGACGCCCGGGACGGCCCGGCGTCCGGCGGTCAGTGTCCTGTTTATGAGACTGATGGGGACGCCCGGGACGGCCCGGCGTCCGGCGGCCAGTGTCCTGTTTATGAGACTGATGTGGACGCCCGGGACGGCCCGGCGTCCGGCGGCCAGTGTACTGTGTATGAGACTGATGTGGACGCCCGGGACGGCCCGGCGTCCGGCGGTCAGTGTTCTGTGTATGAGACTGATGGGGACGCCCGGGACGGCCCGGCGTCCGGCGGCCAGTGTCCTGTGTATGAGACTGATGGGGACGCCCGGGACGGCCCGGCGTCCGGCGGCCAGTGTCCTGTTTATGAGACTGATGGGGACGCCCGGGACGGTCCGGCGTCCGGCGGCCAGTGTTCTGTGCATGAGACTGATGGGGACGCCCGGGACGGCCCGGCGTCCGGCGGCCAGTGTCCTGTGTATGAGACTGATGGGGACGCCCGGGACGGCCCGGCGTCCGGCGGCCAGTGTCCTGTTTATGCTGGGAGGCGCCATATAAGTACTCTGGAGGCGCCGCTGGCAGAGTGCAGACCAGAGCTGCTGCTTTTAGGCACAAACGCCCAACGAATACCCGGGGCGTAAAGGTTTATTGCGCGGGGCTACTGATAGCCCGCGGCAGTTTAGGTGGGGTGGGGCTTCTGATAATGGGTTGAGACGTCAGTCGATGGTGCAAGAAAAAAAACTACGCATTGCTTTGACGGTTATGCACTATAACTGAACCTCAAGTGCTATAGAATACGAGGGCGCATTATGGTGCGGCCCGGGATGTCGTTAAAATCCACTTGGCTGTATCCACGTGATGTGTTTAATGTTCCGTCACGTGTGTTGACTGCTAGTAGTAAAGTAAGTGTCATAAAGCACACACTTAGTGGCCAGGAAGCACACACTATCCTGGCTACCCCTGTTAGTGGCGGGGGGGGGGGGATTCGCCCCCCCCCCCCCCCCCCCCCGGAGCTATCGAGATCCATCCGTCCGATTTTCAAAAAACAAACGGCGTTCGATTCCCCTCAACACAAGCTACATTCTAGAGAGAAAAAACAACATATTTCCTAAATCTTTGATAGCAGGGCAACAGGGGGACAAAAACTAACAAAATTAGAGGTATATTTGATCCAGCACAGCTGCCATGTTTATCAACCGATTTGAACGCAACTAATGGGGATCGATAGATATTGAATTTTAAATTGATATATGACGGTGACTTTTGAAAATTCAAAAATCATAGGCGTTTGCAGGTCACTAAATATGGGGGCGAAATAAATGCGTAATAAAACCGTCTTTTGTTGGCTTTTTTGGATACATGAAATGGTGCGCTATTGTGACATTAGACACAACAGTTATCAAGCATATTTGCATCCATAGGTATTGCCAGGTTAGCGAAAAAGAAGGCAAAATGTATATAAAAAAATCACTTCATGGAAACCTCCTCTTTTCAAGTCTCTGAAACCGCCTCTGCCGTGCAATATTTATTATAGTTCACTAGCATCAACTAATTTGCACTTGTTTCACTCACTGTAAACCTATGTAACTCCTTTATACTTCAGGCAGTTATAGGAAGAAGCCGTGAAGATCGCATCTCCGTATTATCGCCAAATATCGGCGAAAAAAAAACAAAAAAAACTGGACCCTAGAACCGCCTATGTTCAGGTTAGGAACTCAAAATTTTGACTCCATATGCGAAAATCAATTCTAAGAAAAGTCCCAAAATGTTATGGGTCTGCTCTCAGCTGTTCCGGAGATATCTGCGAAAACCCCGATGGGCGGGCAGAATCTGCCCCCCCCCCCCCTCCCCCCTCCCCCTACGCCACTAATAGGGTTAAGGTCCACAAAACACCGATGCAGCTCGGTGAGGATGATTGGGGTTTTAGGGCGCCACAACTGCCTGGTTATATCTCTATGTGGCGCCACAACTGTCTGGTTATATCACTATGTGGCGCCACAACTGTCTGGTTATATCACTATGTGGCGCCACAACTGTCTGGTTATATCACTATGTGGCGCAGTCAACTGCCTGGTTATATCTCTATGTGGCGCCACAACTGTCTGGTTATATCACTATGTGGCGCCACAACTGTCTGGTTATATCACTATGTGGCGCAGTCAACTGCCTGGTTATATCACTATGTGGCGCAGTCAACTGTCTGGTTATATCACTATGTGGCGCAGTCAACTGCCTGGTTATATCACTATGTGGCGCCACAACTGTCTGGTTATATGACTATGTGACGCCACAACTGTCTGGTTATATCACTATGTGGCGCAATCAACTGCCTGGTTATACCACTATGTGGCGCCACAACTGTCTGGTTATATCACTAGGTAGCGCCACAACTGTCTGGTTATATCACTATGTGGCGCCACAACTGTCTGGTTATATCACTATGTGGCGCAGTCAACTGTCTGGTTATATCAATATGTGGCGCCACAACTGTATAGTTATATCACTATATGGCGCCACAACTGTCTGGTTACATCACTATGTGGCGCCACAACTGTCTGGTTATATCACTATGTGGCGCCACAACTGTCTGGTTATATCACTATGTGGCGCCACAACTGTCTGGTTATATCACTATGTGGCGCTACAACTGTCTGGGTTATATCACTATGTGGCGCCACAACTGTCTGGTTATATCACTATGTGGCGCCACAACTGTCTGGTTATATCACTATGTGGCGCTACAACTGTCTGGTTATATCACTATGTGGCGCCACAACTGCCTGGTTGTATCACTATGTGGCGCTACAACTGTCTGGTTATATCACTATGTGGCGCCACAACTGTCTGGTTATATCACTATGTGGCGCCACAACTGTCTGGTTATATCACTATGTGGCGCCACAACTGCCTGGTTATATCACTATGTGGCGCCACAACTGTCTGGGTTATATCACTATGTGGCGCCACAACTGTTTGGTTACATCACTATGTGGCGCCACAACTGTCTGGTTATATCACTATGTGGCGCAGTCAACTGCCTGGTTATATCACTATGTGGCGCCACAACTGTCTGGTTGTATGACTATGTGACGCCACAACTGTCTGGTTATATCACTATGTGGCGCAATCAACTGCCTGGTTATACCACTATGTGGCGCCACAACTGTCTGGTTATATCACTAGGTAGCGCCACAACTGTCTGGTTATATCACTATGTGGCGCCACAACTGTCTGGTTATATGACTATGTGACGCCACAACTGTCTGGTTATATCACTATGTGGCGCAATCAACTGCCTGGTTATACCACTATGTGGCGCCACAACTGTCTGGTTATATCACTAGGTAGCGCCACAACTGTCTGGTTATATCACTATGTGGCGCCACAACTGTCTGGTTATATCACTATGTGGCGCAGTCAACTGTCTGGTTATATCAATATGTGGCGCCACAACTGTATAGTTATATCACTATATGGCGCCACAACTGTCTGGTTATATCACTATGTGGCGCCACAACTGTCTGGTTATATCACTATGTGGCGCCACAACTGTCTGGTTATATCACTATGTGGCGCCACAACTGTCTGGTTATATCACTATGTGGCGCTACAACTGTCTGGGTTATATCACTATGTGGCGCCACAACTGTCTGGTTATATCACTATGTGGCGCCACAACTGTCTGGTTTTATCACTATGTGGCGCTACAACTGTCTGGTTATATCACTATGTGGCGCCACAACTGCCTGGTTATATCACTATGTGGCGCTACAACTGTCTGGTTATATCACTATGTGGCGCCACAACTGTCTGGTTATATCACTATGTGGCGCCACAACTGTCTGGTTATATCACTATGTGGCGCCACAACTGCCTGGTTATATCACTATGTGGCGCCACAACTGTCTGGGTTATATCACTATGTGGCGCCACAACTGTTTGGTTACATCACTATGTGGCGCCACAACTGTCTGGTTATATCACTATGTGGCGCAGTCAACTGCCTGGTTATATCACTATGTGGCGCCACAACTGTCTGGTTATATGACTATGTGACGCCACAACTGTCTGGTTATATCACTATGTGGCGCAATCAACTGCCTGGTTATACCACTATGTGGCGCCACAACTGTCTGGTTATATCACTAGGTAGCGCCACAACTGTCTGGTTATATCACTATGTGGCGCCACAACTGTCTGGTTATATCACTATGTGGCGCAGTCAACTGTCTGGTTATATCAATATGTGGCGCCACAACTGTATGGTTATATCACTATGTGGCGCCACAACTGTCTGGTTATATCACTATGTGGCGCCACAACTGTCTGGTTACATCACTATGTGGCGCGACAACTGTCTGGTTACATCACTATGTGGCGCCACAACTGTCTGGTTATATCACTATGTGGCGCTACAACTGTCTGGGTTATATCACTATGTGGCGCCACAACTGTCTGGTTATATCACTATGTGGCGCAGTCAACTGTCTGGTTACATCACTATGTGGCGCCACAACTGTCTGGTTACATCACTATGTGGCGCTACAACTGTCTGGTTATATCACTATGTGGCGCTACAACTGTCTGGGTTATATCACTATGTGGCGCCACAACTGTCTGGTTATATCACTATGTGGCGCAGTCAACTGTCTGGTTACATCACTATGTGGCGCCACAACTGTCTGGTTATATCAATATGTGGCGCCACAACTGTCTGGTTACATCACTATGTGGCGCCACAACTGTCTGGTTATATCACTATGTGGCGCTACAACTGTCTGGGTTATATCACTATGTGGCGCCACAACTGTCTGGTTATATCACTATGTGGCGCCACAACTGTCTGGTTCTATCACTATGTGGCGCTACAACTGTCTGGTTATATCACTATGTGGCGCCACAACTGCCTGGTTATATCACTATGTGGCGCTACAACTGTCTGGTTATATCACTATGTGGCGCCACAACTGTCTGGTTATATCACTATGTGGCGCCACAACTGTCTGGTTATATCACTATGTGGCGCCACAACTGCCTGGTTATATCACTATGTGGCGCCACAACTGTCTGGGTTATATCACTATGTGGCGCCACAACTGTTTGGTTACATCACTATGTGGCGCCACAACTGTCTGGTTATATCACTATGTGGCGCAGTCAACTGTCTGGTTATATCACTATGTGGCGCCACAACTGTTTGGTTACATCACTATGTGGCGCCACAACTGTCTGGTTATATCACTATGTGGCGACACAACTGTCTGGTTATATCACTATGTGGCGCAGTCAACTGTCTGGTTATATCACTATGTGGCGCTACAACTGTCTGGTTATATCACTATGTGGCGCCACAACTGTCTGGTTATATCACTATGTGGCGCTACAACTGTCTGGGTTATATCACTATGTGGCGCCACAACTGTCTGGTTATATCACTATGTGGCGCAGTCAACTGTCTGGGTTATATCACTATGTGGCGCCACAACTGTCTGGTTATATCACTATGTGGCGCCACAACTGCCTGGTTATATCACTATGTGGCGCTACAACTGTCTGGGTTATATCACTATGTGGCGCCACAACTGTCTGGTTATATCACTATGTGGCGCCACAACTGTCTGGTTACATCACTATGTGGCGCCACAACTGTCTGGTTATATCACTATGTGGTTATATCACTATGTCTGGTTATATCACTATGTGGCGCCACAACTGTCTGGTTATATCACTATGTGGCGCCACAACTGTCTGGTTATATCACTATGTGGCGCCACAACTGTCTGGTTATATCACTATGTGGCGCCACAACTGCCTGGTTATATCACTATGTGGTGCTACAACTGTCTGGTTATATCACTATGTGGCGCTACAACTGTCTGGTTACATCACTATGTGGCGCCACAACTGTCTGGTTATATCACTATGTGGCGCCACAACTGTCTGGTTACATCACTATGTGGCGCCACAACTGTCTGGGTTATATCACTATGTGGCGCCACAACTGTCTGGTTATATCACTATGTGGCGCCACAACTGTCTGGTTACATCACTATGTGGCGCCACAACTGTCTGGTTATATCACTATGTGGTTATATCACTATGACTGATGTGGACGCCCGGGACGGTCCGGCGTCCGGCGGCCAGTGTCCTGTTTATGAGACTGATGTGGACGCCCGGGACGCCCGGCGGCCAGTGTCCTGTGTACTGTGTATGCGACTGATGGGGACGCCCGGGACGGCCCGGCGTCCGGCGGTCAGTGTCCTGTGTATGAGACTGATGGGGACCCTCGGGACGGCCCGGCGTCCGGCGGCCAGTGTCCAGTGTATGAGACTGATGGGGACGCTCGGGACGGTCCGGCGTCCGGCGGCCAGTGTCCTGTGTATGAGACTGATGGGGACGCCCGGGACGGCCCGGCGTCCGGCGGTCAGTGTCCTGTGTATGAGACTGATGTGGACGCCCGTGACGGCCCGGCGTCCGGCGTCCAGTGTCCTGTGTATGAGACTGATGTGGACGCCCGGGACGCCCGGCGGCCAGTGTCCTGTGTACTGTGTATGCGACTGATGGGGACGCCCGGGACAGCCCGGCGTCCGGCGGTCAGTGTCCTGTGTATGAGACTGATGGGGACCCTCGGGACGGCCCGGCGTCCGGCGGCCAGTGTCCAGTGTATGAGACTGATGGGGACGCTCGGGACGGTCCGGCGTCCGGCGGCCAGTGTCCTGTGTATGAGACTGATGGGGACGCCCGGGACGGCCCGGTGTCCGGCGGTCAGTGTCCTGTGTATGAGACTGATGTGGACGCCCGTGACGGCCCGGCGTCCGGCGTCCAGTGTCCTGTGTATGAGACTGATGGGGACGCCCGGGACGGCCCGGCGTCCGGCGGTCAGTGTCCTGTGTACTGTGTATGCGACTGATGTGGACGCCCGTGACGGCCCGGCGTCCGGCGGTCAGTGTCCTGTGTATGAGACTGATGGGGACGCCCGGGACGGCCCGGCGTCCGGCGGCCAGTGTCCTGTGTACTGTGTATGCGACTGATGTGGACGTCCGGGACGGCCCGGCGTCCGGCGGCCAGTGTCCTGTGTATGAGACTGATGGGGACGCCCGGGACGGCCCGGCGTCCGGCGGCCAGTGTCCTGTTTATGAGACTGATGTGGACGCCCGGGACGGCCCGGCGTCCGGCGGCCAGTGTCCAGTGTCCTGTTTATGAGACTGATGGGGACGCCCGTGACGGCCCGGCGTCCGGCGGCCAGTGTCCTGTGTATGAGACTGATGTGGACGCCCGGGACGGCCCGGCGTCCGGCGGCCAGTGTCCTGTGTATGAGACTGATGTGGACGCCCGGGACGGCCCGGCGTCCGGCGGCCAGTGTCCTGTGTATGAGACTGATGGGGACCCTCGGGACGGCCCGGCGTCCGGCGGCCAGTGTCCAGTGTATGAGACTGATGGGGACGCTCGGGACGGTCCGGCGTCCGGCGGCCAGTGTCCTGTGTATGAGACTGATGGGGACGCCCGGGACGGCCCGGCGTCCGGCGGTCAGTGTCCTGTGTATGAGACTGATGTGGACGCCCGTGACGGCCCGGCGTCCGGCTTCCAGTGTCCTGTGTATGAGACTGATGGGGACGCCCGGGACGGCCCGGCGTCCGGCGGTCAGTGTCCTGTTTATGAGACTGATGTGGACGCCCGGGACGGCCCGGCGTCCGGCGGTCAGTGTCCTGTGTACTGTGTATGAGACTGATGGGGACGCCCGGGACGGCCCGGCGTCCGGCGGTCAGTGTCCTGTGTATGAGACTGATGGGGACGCCCGGGACGGCCCGGCGTCCGGCGGCCAGTGTCCTGTGTATGAGACTGATGGGGACGCCCGGGACGGCCCGGCGTCCGGCGGCCAGTGTCCTGTGTCCTGTTTATGCGACTGATGGGGACGCCCGGGACGCCCGGCGGTCAGTGGCCTGTGTACTGTGTATGCGACTGATGTGGACGCCCGGGACGGCCCGGCGTCCGGCGGCCAGTGTCCTGTGTATGAGACTGATGGGGACGCCCGGGACGCCCCGGCGTCCGGCGGCCAGTGTCCTGTTTATGAGACTGATGGGGACGCCCGGGACGGCCCGGCGTCCGGCGGTCAGTGTCCTGTTTATGAGACTGATGTGGACGCCCGGGACGGCCCGGCGTCCGGCGGTCAGTGTCCTGTGTATGAGACTGATGTGGACGCCCGGGACGGCCCGGCGTCCGGCGGTCACTGTCCTGTTTATGAGACTGATGTGGACGCCCGTGACGCCCGGCGGCCAGTGTCCTGTGTACTGTGTATGCGACTGATGGGGACGCCCGGGACGGCCCGGCGTCCGGCGGTCAGTGCCCTGTGTATGAGACTGATGGGGACCCTCGGGACGGCCCGGCGTCCGGCGGCCAGTGTCCAGTGTCCTGTGTATGAGACTGATGGGGACGCCCGGGACGGCCCGGCGTCCGGCGGTCAGTGTCCTGTGTATGAGACTGATGGGGACGCCCGGGACGGCCCGGCGTCCGGCGGCCAGTGTCCTGTGTATGAGACTGATGGGGACGCCCGGGACGGCCCGGCGTCCGGCGGCCAGTGTCCTGTGTATGAGACTGATGGGGACGCCCGGGACGGCCCGGCGTCCGGCGGCCAGTGTCCTGTGTATGAGACTGATGGGGACGCCCGGGACGGCCCGGCGTCCGGCGGCCAGTGTCCAGTGTCCTGTGTATGAGACTGATGGGGACGCCCGTGACGGCCCGGCGTCCGGCGGCCAGTGTCCTGTGTACTGTTTATGAGACTGATGTGGATGCCCGTGACGGCCCGGCGTCCGGCGGTCAGTGTCCTGTTTATGAGACTGATGGGGACGCCCGGGACGGCCCGGCGTCCGGCGGCCAGTGTACTGTTTATGAGACTGATGGGGACGCCCGGGACGGCCCGGCGTCCGGCGGCCAGTGTCCTGTGTATGAGACTGATGTGGACGCCCGGGACGGCCCGGCGTCCGGCGGTCAGTGTCCTGTGCATGAGACTGATGTGGACGCCCGGGACGGTCCGGCGTCCGGCGGTCAGTGTCCTGTGCATGAGACTGATGGGGACGCCCGGGACGGCCCGGCGTCCGGCGGTCAGTGTCCTGTTTATGCTGGGAGGCGCCATATAAGTACTCTGGAGGCGCCGCTGGCAGGGTGCGAACCAGAGCTGCTGCTTTTAGGCACAAACGCCCAACGAATACCCGGGGCGTAAAGGTTTATTGCGCGGGGCTACTGATAGCCCGCGGCAGTTTAGGTGGGGTGGGGCTTCTGATAATGGGTTGAGACGTCAGTCGATGGTGCAAGAAAAAAAACTACGCATTGCTTTGACGGTTATGCACTATAACTGAACCTCAAGTGCTATAGAATACGAGGGCGCATTATGGTGCGGCCCGGGATGTCGTTAAAATCCACTTGGCTGTATCCACGTGATGTGTTTAATGTTCCGTCACGTGTGTTGACTGCTAGTAGTAAAGTAAGTGTCATAAAGCACACACTTAGTGGCAGGATCCTGGCTACCCCTGTTAGTGGCGGGGGGGGGGATTCGCCCCCCCCCCCCCGAGCTATCGAGATCCATCCGTCCGATTTTCAAAAATCAAACGGCGTTTGATTCCCCTCAACACAAGCTACATTCTAGAGAGAAAAAAAAAACATATTTCCTAAATCTTTGATAGCAGGGCAACAGGGGGACAAAAACTAACAAAATTAGAGGTATATTTGATCCAGCACAGCTGCCATGTTTATCAACCGATTTGAACGCAACTAATGGGGATCGATAGATATTGAATTTTAAATTGATATATGACGGTGACTTTTGAAAATTCAAAAATCATAGGCGTTTGCAGGTCACTAAATATGGGGGCGAAATAAATGCGTAATAAAACCGTCTTTTGTTGGCTTTTTTGGATACATGAAATGGTGCGCTATTGTGACATTAGACACAACAGTTATCAAGCATGTTTGCATCCATAGGTTTTGCCAGGTTAGCGAAAAAGAAGGCAAAATATATATAAAAAAATCACTTCATGGAAACCTCCTCTTTTCAAGTCTCTGAAACCGCCTCTGCCGTGCAATATTTATTATAGTTCACTAGCATCAACTAATTTGCACTTGTTTCACTCACTGTAAACCTATGTAACTCCTTTATACTTCAGGCAGTTATAGGAAGAAGCCGTGAAGATCGCATCTCCGTATTATCGCCAAATATCGGCGAAAAAAAACTAAAAAAAACTGGACCCTAGAACCGCCTATGTTCAGGTTAGGAACTCAAAATTTTGACTCCATATGCGAAAATCAATTCTTAGAAAAGTCCCAAAATGTTATGGGTCTGCTCTCAGCTGTTCCGGAGATATCTGCGAAAACCCCGATGGGCGGGCAGAATCTGCCCCCCCCCCCCCCCTCCCCCTCCCCCTACGCCACTAATAGGGTTAAGGTCCACAAAACACCGATGCAGCTCGGTGAGGATGATTGGGGTTTTAGGGCGCCACAACTGCCTGGTTATATCTCTATGTGGCGCCACAACTGTCTGGTTATATCACTATGTGGCGCCACAACTGCCTGGTTATATCTCTATGTGGCGCCACAACTGTCTGGTTATATCACTATGTGGCGCTACAACTGTCTGGTTATATCTCTATGTGGCGCCACAACTGTCTGGTTACATCACTATGTGGCGCCACAACTGTCTGGTTATATCACTATGTGGCGCCACAACTGTCTGGTTATATCACTATGTGGCGCCACAACTGCCTGGTTATATCTCTATGTGGCGCCACAACTGTCTGGTTATATCACTATGTGGCGCCACAACTGCCTGGTTATATCTCTATGTGGCGCCACAACTGTCTGGTTATATCACTATGTGGCGCTACAACTGTCTGGTTATATCTCTATGTGGCGCCACAACTGTCTGGTTATATCACTATGTGGCGCCACAACTGTCTGGTTATATCACTATGTGGCGCCACAACTGTCTGGTTATATCACTATGTGGCGCAGTCAACTGCCTGGTTATATCACTATGTGGCGCAGTCAACTGTCTGGTTATATCACTATGTGGCGCAGTCAACTGCCTGGTTATATCACTATGTGGCGCCACAACTGTCTGGTTATATGACTATGTGACGCCACAACTGTCTGGTTATATCACTATGCGGCGCAATCAACTGCCTGGTTATACCACTATGTGGCGCCACAACTGTCTGGTTATATCACTAGGTAGCGCCACAACTGTCTGGTTATGTCACTATGTGGCGCCACAACTGTCTGGTTATATCACTATGTGGCGCAGTCAACTGTCTGGTTATATCAATATGTGGCGCCACAACTGTATGGTTATATCACTATGTGGCGCCACAACTGTCTGGTTATATCACTATGTGGCGCCACAACTGTCTGGTTATATCACTATGTGGCGCCACAACTGTCTGGTTATATCACTATGTGGCGCCACAACTGTCTGGTTATATCACTATGTGGCGCTACAACTGTCTGGGTTATATCACTATGTGGCGCCACAACTGTCTGGTTATATCACTATGTGGCGCCACAACTGTCTGGTTATATCACTATGTGGCGCTACAACTGTCTGGTTATATCACTATGTGGCGCCACAACTGCCTGGTTATATCACTATGTGGCGCTACAACTGTCTGGTTATATCACTATGTGGCGCCACAACTGTCTGGTTATATCACTATGTGGCGCCACAACTGTCTGGTTATATCACTATGTGGCGCCACAACTGCCTGGTTATATCACTATGTGGCGCCACAACTGTCTGGGTTATATCACTATGTGGCGCCACAACTGTTTGGTTACATCACTATGTGGCGCCACAACTGTCTGGTTATATCACTATGTGGCGCAGTCAACTGCCTGGTTATATCACTATGTGGCGCCACAACTGTCTGGTTACATGACTATGTGACGCCACAACTGTCTGGTTATATCACTATGTGGCGCAATCAACTGCCTGGTTATACCACTATGTGGCGCCACAACTGTCTGGTTATATCACTAGGTAGCGCCACAACTGTCTGGTTATATCACTATGTGGCGCCACAACTGTCTGGTTATATCACTATGTGGCGCAGTCAACTGTCTGGTTATATCAATATGTGGCGCCACAACTGTATGGTTATATCACTATGTGGCGCCACAACTGTCTGGTTATATCACTATGTGGCGCCACAACTGTCTGGTTACATCACTATGTGGCGCCACAACTGTCTGGTTACATCACTATGTGGCGCCACAACTGTCTGGTTATATCACTATGTGGCGCTACAACTGTCTGGGTTATATCACTATGTGGCGCCACAACTGTCTGGTTATATCACTATGTGGCGCAGTCAACTGTCTGGTTACATCACTATGTGGCGCCACAACTGTCTGGTTATATCACTATGTGGCGCTACAACTGTCTGGTTATATCACTATGTGGCGCTACAACTGTCTGGGTTATATCACTATGTGGCGCCACAACTGTCTGGTTATATCACTATGTGGCGCAGTCAACTGTCTGGTTACATCACTATGTGGCGCCACAACTGTCTGGTTATATCAATATGTGGCGCCACAACTGTCTGGTTACATCACTATGTGGCGCCACAACTGTCTGGTTATATCACTATGTGGCGCTACAACTGTCTGGGTTATATCACTATGTGGCGCCACAACTGTCTGGTTATATCACTATGTGGCGCCACAACTGTCTGGTTATATCACTATGTGGCGCTACAACTGTCTGGTTATATCACTATGTGGCGCCACAACTGCCTGGTTATATCACTATGTGGCGCTACAACTGTCTGGTTATATCACTATGTGGCGCTACAACTGTCTGGTTATATCACTATGTGGCGCCACAACTGCCTGATTATATCACTATGTGGCGCCGCAACTGTCTGGTTACATCACTATGTGGCGCCACAACTGTCTGGTTATATCACTATGTGGCGCCACAACTGTCTGGTTATATCACTATGTGGCGCCACAACTGTCTGGTTATATCACTATGTGGCGCCACAACTGTCTGGTTATATCACTATGTGGCGCCACAACTGTCTGGTTATATCACTATGTGGCGCCACAACTGCCTGGTTATATCACTATGTGGCGCCACAACTGTCTGGGTTATATCACTATGTGGCGCCACAACTGTTTGGTTACATCACTATGTGGCGCCACAACTGTCTGGTTATATCACTATGTGGCGCAGTCAACTGTCTGGTTATATCACTATGTGGCGCCACAAATGTTTGGTTACATCACTATGTGGCGCCACAACTGTCTGGTTATATCACTATGTGGCGCCACAACTGTCTGGTTATATCACTATGTGGCGCAGTCAACTGTCTGGTTATATCACTATGTGGCGCTACAACTGTCTGGTTATATCACTATGTGGCGCCACAACTGTCTGGTTATATCACTATGTGGCGCTACAACTGTCTGGGTTATATCACTATGTGGCGCCACAACTGTCTGGTTATATCACTATGTGGCGCAGTCAACTGTCTGGGTTATATCACTATGTGGCGCCACAACTGCCTGGTTATATCACTATGTGGCGCCACAACTGCCTGGTTATATCACTATGTGGCGCTACAACTGTCTGGGTTATATCACTATGTGGCGCCACAACTGTCTGGTTATATCACTATGTGGCGCCACAACTGTCTGGTTACATCACTATGTGGCGCCACAACTGTCTGGTTATATCACTATGTGGTTATATCACTATGTCTGGTTATATCACTATGTGGCGCCACAACTGTCTGGTTATATCACTATGTGGCGCCACAACTGTCTGGTTATATCACTATGTGGCGCCACAACTGTCTGGTTATATCACTATGTGGCGCCACAACTGCCTGGTTATATCACTATGTGGTGCTACAACTGTCTGGTTATATCACTATGTGGCGCTACAACTGTCTGGTTACATCACTATGTGGCGCCACAACTGTCTGGTTATATCACTATGTGGCGCCACAACTGTCTGGTTACATCACTATGTGGCGCCACAACTGTCTGGGTTATATCACTATGTGGCGCCACAACTGTCTGGTTATATCACTATGTGGCGCCACAACTGTCTGGTTACATCACTATGTGGCGCCACAACTGTCTGGTTATATCACTATGTGGTTATATCACTATGTCTGGTTATATCACTATGTCAACTGCCTGCGCCATCATATCGCCATCATATCACATCGACCAAATGCTTCGATGTGATAGACCATTCCAAACTTCTGACGAAATTACAGCTCTACGGAATTGATATCTCCTGGTTTTCGGCTTACCTTCGGGACCACACCCAGAGTGTCAGCTTCACTGACAAGCTGGGAATTACCAAAAAGTCTGCACCACTTCCCAATGGCATCGGGGTTTTTCAAGGCTCTGCTCTCGGTCCGCTGCTCTATTGCATCTTTGCCAACGATCTGAGTCTGTATGCCGAAGGCTCAGTGATCGTTCAGTACGCCGACGACACTCAAATTTTGATTAGCGGCAAAAAATCTGAATTCAAAAAAGTTGTCGCTCAAATGGAGCGTACCTTGGCCTCTCTTGATGTTTGGTTCCGCGCCAGCGGACTGAAAGTAAACGCCGGAAAGACTCAGCTTATGCTTTTGGGAAGTGCTCAAAATTTACGACAAGTCCCCAGCTTCACGGTGAAATTTCGCGATCATGATCTCATCCCCGTTTCGGAAGCAAAAAACCTTGGTTTACTCTTTGATCGCACTCTCAGCTGGGACAACCACGTATCTGCAGTCACTAGGCACTGCGTTGGCACTCTCATCGGTCTATCACATCTTAGGAGCTACCTGACACTCTCTGTTGTCTCCGAACTGGTCAGCGCCTTGGTTCTCTCACAGATCCGTTACTGTATATCAGTGTACGGCAATGGTACACAGAAAAACTTATCCCGGATCCAAAAAAATTATTAACTATGCAGCAAAAGTGTTCTCGGCCGCAAAAAAATTGATCATGTATCGGATCTGTTAGAGAAACTCGGTTGGCTCAGTGCTGGCGACCTGGTGCGGTACCACACACTGTGCCTGGTACATAAGGCACGCCGCCTGGGCGAGCCGGAGGCGCTGGCCAGCGGCCTCGTCCGCGTGTCGGACACCCGTGACCGTCACACTAGGCAGGACGGTAGTCTGTGTGCCCAGGTCCCGAACGGAGATGGGCCGCCGGCGCTTCCTTAGCCGTGCGCCGCAGCAGTACAACCAGCTACCACCGGACTTGACACGGCTCCCGGTACCCGTGTTCAGCAGACACCTCAGGCGCCACCTGTGCCGGGACCTGGGCTGAGAACCTGTTCTGCCGGCGTTGAGCTTGTCTTCTTATATCTTATACGACAGGCATGTATGTAATGTGTGCGTGTGTGTCTGTTTGTGAGCATGTTTTGGACCACCCTCCTCGTATGTTTTATCTTTTTGACGAGAGGCCGTAAGAGCCACAAGTTTATTGTGGATGGTCTCAATATATGTCTATGTCTATGTTTATGTCTGGTTATATCACTATGTGGCGGAGTCAACTGTCTGGTTACATCACTATGTGGCGCCACAACTGTCTGGTTATATCACTATGTGGCGCCACAACTGTCTGGTTATATCACTATGTGGCGCCACAACTGTCTGGTTATATCACTATGTGGCGCTACAACTGTCTGGTTATATCACTATGTGGCGCCACAACTGTCTGGTTATATCACTATGTGGCGCCACAACTGTCTGGTTACATCACTATGTGGCGCCACAACTGTCTGGTTATATCACTATGTGGCGCCACAACTGTCTGGTTATATCACTATGTGGCGCCACAACTGCCTGGTTATATCACTATGTGGCGCCACAACTGTCTGGTTATATCACTATGTGGCGCAGTCAACTGTCTGGTTATATCACTATGTGGCGCCACAACTGTCTGGTTATATCACTATGTGGCGCCACAACTGTCTGGTTACATCACTATGTGGCGCCACAACTGTCTGGTTATATCACTATGTGGCGCCACAACTGTCTGGTTATATCACTATGTGGCGCCACAACTGTCTGGTTATATCACTATGTGGCGCTACAACTGTCTGGTTATATCACTATGTGGCGCCACAACTGTCTGGTTATATCACTATGTGGCGCCACAACTGTCTGGTTACATCACTATGTGGCGCCACAACTGTCTGGTTATATCACTATGTGGCGCCACAACTGTCTGGTTATATCACTATGTGGCGCCACAACTGTCTGGTTATATCACTATGTGGCGCTACAACTGTCTGGTTATATCACTATGTGGCGCTACAACTGTCTGGGTTATATCACTATGTGGCGCCACAACTGTCTGGTTATATCACTATGTGGCGCCACAACTGCCTGGTGATGTCACTATGTGGCGCCACAACTGTCTGGTTATATAACTATGTAGTATGTGGCTCAGTTCTTTAATTTCACACATAACTTTTGATTTTTTCTCAAACATAGCTGTTTGCATTTAAACCGGAGTGATGTCGTTACTTGTCTTGAATGTATATCATATGCATCTGTAAGCTTTTGCACACTTGGGTAACTGCACTTGGCTTTGGTACGTACTCATAGGCGTACCCAAGGGAGAGGGGGCAATTGCTCCCCCCTCCCCCCCCCCCGAGGCTCTGAAGGTGCATCGTATGCACGTGCCTCTTTGGCCGTATGTGTCCCTTTGGAAATAGGGTCTGAAGGGCCCTATTTCGAGCAACATGTGATAACAGGGGTAATACATAATCCATCGGAGGGTCGGCCGGGGATCCTGGAAAGTCGGCTGGGATCCTCGAGGATCGACCGGGGCACCTAGAGGGTCGACCGAAGCCCTTGCAAGGCCCATCTGGGGATTCATGGATGAACGAACAGGGCCCCTGGAGCGACGACTGGACCCATGGAAATGTGTACAGGCCCCTGAAAAGGGCCTATTACAAATCGAGGGCCCAATCTACCTAACTCGAATTTGTAACTCACTGGATTTGGTCCAGTTTGTTTTGATGGGGCTCCATTTTCAACTTTTTTATTAGACAATTTTGTGTCCTAAAATTATTCTTACCTGGGGCACCCAGGGACGGATACAAGGGGGCCTCTTGCGCAACACGTGGGCCCCTGAGACAATTAGTAACCTCTCTGTCGGGCAGGGGCCGTACAGTATTAGTACTGAGAAGGGGGCCCCTGGTGCCAGACAGAGGGTCGGTGGTCCCCGGTACAAGATAGGGGCCCCATTAGCTGGAAACGAATAGTCACGCCCCCCCCCCCAACCCCCTCCCCTAAATGACAGCCAGAGGTCTCCTCTTGCCGGCATCTCGGGGGGGGGCTGGGACTATCAGAAACCTCTTTGTCGGTCAGGGGCCTCTGGTAGTGGTACTGAACACAGGGGCCCCCGGGTAGGGGTATTGAACACAGGGGACCGGGTCCAAGGCAGGGGCCCCGTGCCTGTCAGTTGCCCCATTAACTGAAAATGAATAGGTGCAAGCCTCTCGAATGACAGTCGAGGGCCTCCTACCTAACCCCAAAATGCAAAAAAACTCCCCGGATTTGACCCACTATATTAAGTGGGCCCCATTTTCGATTCAACTTTTACACATATTTTGTTTGCCCTCAGATTTCCCGAGGGGGCTATAACCCCGATCTCCCCCTCCCCCTCCCCCCCCCCCCCCTGCCGGGAGGGTGTGCTGTGTCCGCTGTCCAGATTGTTGTAATACATTGGTCACAGACATTGCCTGGCCACGAACTTGGACTCGAAATTTGAACTTGGAACCACTTCGGTCACGGGCGCCCTTCCAATTTGGAGGGTCGGCCGGAACTCCTGGAGGGTTAGCTGAGCCCCTCGAGGGTCGACCGGGGCAAATAGAGGGTCGACCGTGGGCCTTGGAAAGTTCAGTTGTCACTGGTTCAGTTGTCCCTGGTTCACTTGTCACTGGTTCAGTTGTCCCTGGTTGAGTTGTCACTGGTTCAGTTGTCCCTGATTCAGTTTTACTGGTTCAGTTGTCACTGGTTCAGTTGTCACTGGTTCAGTTGTCACTGGTTCAGTTGTCACTGGTTCAGTTGTCACTGGTTCAGTTGTCACTGGTTCAGTTGTCACTGGTTCAGTTGTCTCTGGTTCAGTTGTCACTGGTTCAGTTGTCCCTGGTTCAGTTTTACTGGTTCAGTTCTCACTGGTTCAGTTGTCACTGGTTCAGTTGTCACTGGTTCAGTTGTCACTGGTTCAGTTGTCACTGGTTCAGTTGTCACTAGTTCAGTTGTCCCTGGTTCAGTTTTACTGGTTCAGTTGTTACTGGTTCAGTTGTCACTGGTTCAGTTTTACTGGTTCAGTTGTTACTGGTTCAGTTGTCACTGGTTCAGTTGGCACTAGTTCAGTTGACCGTGTACCATTGGCCATAATTATTTCACATTTCTAGAGAGTCATGAGTATGTGTAAAGCAATACTAATTCAACTATAAGCAGCATTCATTAAGTTAAACATTCAAAAACATTGCGCAGTCAACACAAATATATTTCACTTCGACTTGTGTTGTTTTTAAGGCAAAACGTTCCAGTGTAACAAGCAAAACAGGCATGGCACGAAGCGAGATAGACAGATAATCACACTCAAATGCTAACGTTGTCATTCACATGGTATACCCACGGTACGGACCAACATGTGCTGTTAATTAATGACAATTACTGATTGTTAGCATCTTGGCCGGAAATTTCGGAGGTATTTATTTCCCAGATCCGAGTACTTCGTTAAGCGTGACCTGCAGCGTGCGCTCTAACCCACACCATCCAGTTGCGCAAATTCAATCGTCCGCACATGCGGTGGTCAAGCTTTGCGTGAGCAGAATCCAGTACTCGAACAGCATCTGACAGCTGTCTGACGTTTGCGGGTCCCGCCATACAGAGCACAGCTCATCCCGGACAGGGGAAACGGCGCCAAGCGAAGTAAATCACCCCCTACTCTCTTCTGCCTGCACTGCCTGGGCGGAGAGACGCCCATTGGTGTGACCTACAGCCCGTATTCACACACATAGCCCAATTGCATGCTACACTCCCTGTTAATGACCCCAAGGCCCTTCACGATCAGAACGCAGTCGCTGGTGATGCGTTTAGCACTGTCGTCGAAGATGTTGTTAGAGATGTGTTGATACCAAGATGGGTTGATGGTGATGTGTCTCTCGTTGAACAGATCCTTGAACACGCCTTCCTCCTGGATGTCGTTCATACCGGTCCACATCTGATCGTGCGACATGTTGATGAGGGAGTAGAACTGCACCTCAGAGGTCGGAAAAGCGGGCACCGACTCCGGGTCATCCTCGCGACAGCGGGCGATCAGCCCTGGACCTCCGACCGATGTGGTCGTGTGGCCGCGGTAGGCCAGCCGGGGGTCGGCGGAGATCGTGTAGCCGGTCGGCATCCGGCGCTGGTGCAGGAGGTCGGCGGCGGCCGTCAGCGGGTTGACGGCCGAGTGGGGCGGCCACAGCCGGCAGCGGCCGCTGTCCCGCCGGCGGCTCCACTTGAGGCAGAAGGCCGTGCGGTCGCAGAGCGCCGCACAGCTCACCGCTGACGGCGTGGTGGCCGGCCCGGCCAGCGGAGTTTGGGCGTGCCCCGCCGACCGCGACTCATACACAGTTCCGCCCAGAGTTCCGCCAAGAACTCCGCCGAGAGTTCCGCCAAGGATCAGCAGACCAGCACCTGCCAGAAAGACCAGACTGAAAAGCATCCTGACCGCCTGACCAGACCAACTGAACACGAAAGGAACAATTCCATTTATATATGCCGTTGCGTGTGCACGTTGCAAAGAACTTGAGCAGGTTTTATCACTTCTACTCGAAGTGCAATACACAGCAGTGATCGGTTGTTTTGAAGATCAAATTGCTTGTTGGCCTGAGTGCTTACACTCATAAATTAAATTAATAGAATGGATAGGGACAACGCGCAAGTCGTAAAGCCATACGTTCACACCGCATTGCAAGGACGCAGGAACCGCGGGGGCAGCGGGGCAGCGGGGGCAGCGGGGGCAGGGGGCGGACGGTCGGGGGACTTTTTTTAGCGGGGTTGCCCCACCCCCCAACTTTGAGAAGATGTATATGTTTAATTTGCAGCATGCCACTGACCTTTACAAATAACCATATCAAGGTGAGAGATACTTGGGATGAAAATATCTCCGAATTTATTGAATCAGTAATTTAAGTCATATTTTCAGTCGCACCTTTCAGTCATTTTAAGGACTAAAATGTGAAGTGGTGATATTTCAGGAATCTGGTGGGGCGGTGGTGGCGTCGCCGTCGCGGTCGCCGTTTACGGTTCAAATTCGAGTCGGTCCGGAACCATATGACAGCTTTGATGACGTCACCAAATTCGGTCCTTAGCGCTTCGTGATCGCGATTACAATTTTAATCGCGATTGCGATTTTTTTTTGCGATTGTATAGGAGCTGTATATGAGCTGAACCCCCGACCCGGCGGAGCTCCTCGTCAAGTTTGTGTTGTCCTGAGCCGCAGCGAAGCGAGCGCAAAGGCGGATCCAGGGGGGGGGGGCAACTGGGCCATGCCCCTCACCCAAGGTGGAGATACCGCGTCGCGTCAGAGATTACCAGCAGATGGTGATAGCCGACGGCGGGGATACCGCGTCGCGTCAGAGATTACCACGAGATGGTGATTTCATCTGAATACTGATCGCAGGTTAATGAGATGAGTTTTGCATCATTAATAATCCCATTCGGTCATTAACCGACCAGTTGTATACATATCTGACTTCAGATCCACACCTATGTAGATCCACTCTATCCACCTTAATCAGAGGATGTTGCCTGTGAACGTTGTTCCGTTTGCCTGCTCCCCGCTGCATCATCTCACCTTTACGAGTACTGACCATCTACTTCTTGCCGTAGCCGTCATCGTGGTAGCTGGGGTACGTCGGCTTCGGGCACACGGTCACGTACTGAGGCTGGCTCTTGGTCTGCCACAGAAAACAGACACTCAAACACACACACACACACACACACACACACACACACACACACACACACACACACACACACACACACACACACACACACACACACACACACACACACACACACACACACACACACACACACACACACACACACACACACACACACACACACACACACACACACACACACACACACACACACACACACACACACACACACACACACACACACACACACACACACACACACACACACACACACACACACACACACACACACACACACACACACACACACACACACACACACACACACACACACACACACACACACACACACACACACACACACACACACACACACACACACACACACACACACACACACACACACACACACACACACACACACACACACACACACACACACACACACACACACACACACACACACACACACACACACACACACACACACACACACACACACACACACATACACACACACACACACACACACACACACACACACACACACACACACACACACACACACACACACACACACGCACACGCACACGCACACGCACACGATAAACACCCACCATGATATTTAATGCATGCTGTAAGTTTCGCACTTGTTGTCTATATGACAGAAAATCAGGAAGGCATCATTCGTTTTAACACAGAGTTCATATAATAAGCATGACTCAATATTCTCAATATTGATGACACAAAATTCGTTAGCAGCTGCATTGACCTTACCTGTTCACCTGTTCACGACCTGTTCACCTGTTCACGACCAGAGGTCTGTTCACGACCTGAGGCCTGTTCACGACCTGAGGCCTGTTCACGACCTGAGGCCTGTTCACGACCAGAGGCCTGTTCACGACCTGAGGCCTGTTCACGACCTGAGGCCTGTTCACGACCTGAGGCCTGTCCACGACCTGAGGCCTGTTCACGACCTGAGGCCTGTTCACGACCTAAGGCCTGTTCACGACCTGAGGCCTGTTCACGACCTGAGGCCTGTTCACGACCTGAGGCCTGTTCACGACCAGATGCCTGTTCACGACCTGAGGTCTGTTCACGACCGGAGGCCTGTTCACGACCAGAGGCCTGTTCACGACCTGAGGCCTGTTCACGACCAGAGGCCTGTTCACGACCTGATGCCTGTTCACGACCTGAGGCCTGTTCACGACCAGAGGCCTGTTCACGACCTGAGGCCTGTTCATGACCAGAGGCCTGTTCACGACCTGAGGCCTGTTCACGACCAGAGGCCTGTTCACGCCTTGAGGCCTGTTCACGACCTGAGGCATGTTCACGACCTGAGGCCTGTTCACGACCTGAGGCATGTTCACGACCTGAGGCATGTTCACGACCAGAGGCCTGTTCACGACCTGAGGCCTGTTCACGACCTGAGGCCTGTTCACGACCACCTGCGGTTCGGCGGTTTCCAGCAGGCTCTAGCCCCGCCCCTTTCATCATGCGTCATCACAAGCAGGCGTCTCTTGAACACACGGACATTTCATCCTGCGGTTGCTCCGTGCCAACCGCTGGAGCCGCAGTCAACCGCAGTCGTGTGACGTCGCACCGTTCGCCCATCCCCACTTTTAGTTACCCCACCGGGCACCGGCTGCCGACCACTGCTGACCGCCGAACCGCAGCCTGAGCCAACCGCAGGGTCCGTGAACAGGCCTCTGCAGTTACACATACAACCTGCCACATCTGCCCGTCACCTCGAGGTCTCGGGTTCGACTCCGGCCCACTCCCCGTATTTCGCCGTGTCGCCCGGTTGACCACTCACCTTGGTGACGGTGACGTACTGGTGCTCGGTGTTGGTGTGCGTCACGTATTTGTACTCAGGGTACGTCTCCGTGACGGTGTGCGTGACGTAGTGAGGCACCGGCTCCGTCTCTGTCACGTACTCCTGGTTGACCTGCCGTGCAATAGATGGCGTTAGTTACGCATTGACCTGCCGTGAAATAGATGGCGTTAGTTACGCATTGACCTGCTGTGAAATAGATGGCGTTAGTAACGCATTGACCTGCAGTTAAGCAGCACGCTTTAGTCACACAGTGAGCTGCGGTTGGGCTGTTAGTTACGCAGTGACAGGCTGGGTGATGCAGCGATCAGCATATGTACATTCTGTAGGTTTATTGCAGGTGTGGTTCTGACGAAAAGTTTCGCATCGATGCGATTCGCAAGTTGCGCCAGTTTCGAGTTCAAATCGAATGCGGGCCGGCCCCTACCGCCAACCTATTTACGGCGTCAGGGAACATTTCTTCCGTAAAATAGGAAATGCATTGGCAACCTTACAAATTAATATTAGTGGCGGTGAGCGATACCAATGCAATATGAATATATCAGTTTAAAGTGGTCATAATTTCATATTCAACGTGACTTGGAATGTGTTGTGACATATGAATGTACGACGTACCTTGGTCTGGGTGACGTAGGAGTACTCGGGGTACTTCTCGGTGTGGTAGGCCGTCTTTGTGACGTAGTAGGGCTCGTTCACCGTCTCGGTGTAGTACTTGTTGGCCACCTCGGTCTCGGTGTAGTAGCCCTTCTCGGTCTTGGTGTAGTAGGCCGTCTCGGTGAAGTACTTGTGCTCGGTGACGTACTGGGTGTCGTACAGCACCTTGGTGGTGACCTGGCGGCAGACGGAGGAGGGTCAGGTGACGTACTGGGTGTCGTACAGCACCTTGGTGGTGACCTGGCGGCAGACGGGGAGGGTCAGGTGACGTACTGGGTGTCGTACAGCACCTTGGTGGTGACCTGGCGGCAGACGGAGGAGGGTCAGGTGACGTACTGGGTGTCGTACAGCACCTTGGTGGTGACCTGGCGGCAGACGGAGGAGGGTCAGGTGACGTACTGGGTGTCGTACAGCACCTTGGTGGTGATCTGGCGGCAGACGGAGGAGGGTCAGGTGACGTACTGGGTGTCGTACAGCACCTTGGTGGTGACCTGGCGGCAGACGGAGGAGGGTCAAGTGACGTACTGGGTGTCGTACAGCACCTTGGTGGTGACCTGCCGGAAGACGGAGGAGCTGATATGCTGGGTGGCAGAGAGACGGCGCAGCAAGGCAGAGGTGGTGAGTTCGAATCCTGTCGGGGTACTGTATGCATATAGCATTGGTTTGGTTTGATTAGTTTATACATCAAGTATCATTTTATATTTGAATTGACCCGGGATGGAGTTAAACGCATAAAATTAGGGCTATGAAGAATGAAAGCAATGAAGTCACTGATACCGAACCAAGACACAAATGAATGAATGAATGACGACTCTAGATAAACGATTCGCACGCAGTGACCGAAGCGAAAAAAAAAAACGTATTTCACCATCTATTGATACATGGCAGCGATCGCAGCGGGGGGTTTCGACCCCCATTTTGCCCAGGGACGAAGAGGTGTCAATCACGATGAGTTGACATTGTGGAAGCAACAAGCGTTAAACACAGCGTCATAACGACATTTCGCAACACCACCTAAACTCTCCCTGACTGTCGAGCGTTACACGCGTTTTGTAAGTCACACATAACATTTCAAGATGGTGTGGCGCGATTACATCTGGAGCACCTCGGACCGAGTGAAAGTCCCCAGCGTGGTCAGCTCGCGGACGTCTCATTTCGCCGAATGGTCCTGTCGTGGGCCGCTGTCCCAGACCGGGTGGGCAGCGGATTTCTAACGGGCGTTACTCAGGCTTATTGTCGGATTTCGGTCGGATTTATAACGTTCACTGGGCTGCTTCGTCACTCGGGCGGCAACGGCAGCGACTAGCGATCATTAACGAGTTTCACAACATACTGCCGCGAGGGACAGGACGGGATTCCACCGACGAGGGATAACGTTTTCTGTGCGTTAAACCACGAGTATGGCCGAGGTTCCCGACGACGGGGTGTGGACAGATTAGATGGGCCTGCAGCGAGAATCATTTTGACTCATCTGGCGATTTCCCCTACAAACAGGCTCCAGCCACGCGTCAGCTTGACTTCCGAGAGTCGGGCAATTGACGGTTTGCGCGATGCCATCTGACATTGTCAATCATTTACAGAGGAATTCGACATAAGCAAAATCCGGAATACCAATCAATCTGCCTCCTCGCACATTTGAGACAGTACACTAGTCCTGCTATTATAGGATGAAGCGATTTACGGCCCGCAAACTGCATTTTATCTCAACATTTATATTGCAATGCCGTACAGCGTCCGCCAATTTCTGAATCTCGTTCTACTTCGTATACATCATTCGAAAAAGTAGCTCGAACGTACTCTACTGAGCTTAAAAGCAAACATTATACCGGTCCTACTGTACTTTGATGGTATTCACTGCACATTTTTTTCACCGCATTACTAATCGAGTGATATCACAAAGTGCAACACGGTAGCATTCACACCGTAAAATATCTCTTAAGCTTTGCAACAGCCCGTTAAGCCACAGGGTCACATATCACACCATGACCTGTACCCCGGTCCCGCGCCCTCCTGTACCCCGGTACTGACCTTGACGTCGGGCGCGATGTAGCTGGTGACGTACTGCGTCTGGTACACGGTCTTCGGGTAGTACAGCGTCTCGGTGATCTTCTGGTACAACGTCGTCGGCTTCACCGCCGTGTACGTGTTGTAGGCAGTCTCGTAACCAATCTTGGTCGACGCCACTGGGGATGCGACGCACAGTCAGGTCAGGGCAGGTCAGGGCAGGTCAGGTCAGGTCAGGGCAGGGCAGGGCAGGGCAGGGCAGGTCAGGGCAGGTCAGGGCAGGTCAGGGCAGGTCAGGGCAGGACAGGTCAGGGCAGGGCAGGTCAGGGCGGGGCAGGGCAGGGCAGGGCGGGGCAGGGCGGGGCAGGGCGGGGCAGGGCGAGGCAGGGCGGGGCAGGGCGGGGCAGGGCGGGGCAGGGCAGGGCGGGGCAGGGCGGGGCAGGGCGGGGCAGGGCGGGGCAGGGCGGGGCAGGGCGGGGCAGGGCGGGAAAGGGCGGGGAGGTCAGGGCAGATTAGGGCAGATCAGGGCAGGTCAGGGCAGGTCAGG
This sequence comes from Chirona hameri, assembly GCA_036785665.1. Classification (NCBI taxonomy): domain Eukaryota; kingdom Metazoa; phylum Arthropoda; class Thecostraca; order Balanomorpha; family Balanidae; genus Chirona; species Chirona hameri. Next base: position 12,783 of record JAXIVJ010005412.1, on the reverse strand, counting down.
GCAGGTCAGGGCAGGGCAGGGCAGGGCAGGGCAGGGCAGGGCAGGGCAGGGCAGGGCTGGTCAGGGCAGGGCAGGGCAGGGCAGGGCAGGGCAGGGCAGGGCAGGGCAGGGCAGGGCAGGGCAGGGCAGGGCAGGTCAGGGCAGGGCAGGGCAGGGCAGGGCAGGGCAGGGCAGGGCAGGGCAGGGCAGGGCAGGGCAGGGCAGGTCAGGGCAGGTCAGGGCAGGGCAGGGCAGGGCAGGGCAGGGCAGGGCAGGGTAGGGCAGGGCAGGGCAGGGCAGGGCAGGGAAGGTCAGGGCAGGTCAGGGCAGGTCAGGGCAGGTCAGGGCAGGTCAGGGCAGGGCAGGGCAGGGCAGGGCAGGGCAGGGCAGGGCAGGGCAGGGCAGGGCAGGGCCGGGCAGGGCGGGGCAGGGCGGGGCAGGGCGGGGCAGGGCGGGGCAGGGCGGGGCAGGGCGGGGCAGGGCGGGGAAGGGCGGGGAGGTCAGGGCAGATTAGGGCAGGTCAGGGCAGGACAGGGCAGGGCAGGGCAGGGCAGGGCAGGGCAGGGCAGGGCAGGGCAGGGCAGGGCAGGGCAGGGCAGGGCAGGGCTGGTCAGGGCAGGGCAGGGCAGGGCAGGGCAGGGCAGGGCAGGGCATGGCAGGGCAGGGCAGGGAAGGGCAGGGCAGGGAAGGGCAGGGCAGGGCAGGGCAGGGCAGGGCAGGACAGGACAGGGCAGGTCAGGTCAGGTCAGGTCAGGGCAGGGCAGGGCAGGGCAGGGCAGGGCAGGGCAGGTCAGGTCAGGGCAGGTCAGGGCAGGGCAGGGCAGGTCAGGGCAGGTCAGGGCAGGTCAGGGCAGGTCAGGGCAGGTCAGGGCAGGTCAGGGCAGGTCAGGGCGGGGCAGGGCGGGGCAGGGCGGGGCAGGGCGGGGCAGGGCGGGGCAGGGCGGGGCAGGGCGGGGCAGGGCGGGGCAGGGCGGGGCAGGGCGGGGCAGGGCGGGGCAGGGCGGGGCAGGGCGGGGCAGGGCGGGAGGTCAGGGCAGATTAGGGCAGGTCAGGGCAGGTCAGGGCAGGGCAGGGCAGGTCAGGGCAGGTCAGGGCAGGGCTGGTCAGGTCAGGGCAGGGCAGGGCAGGGCAGGGCAGGGCAGGGCAGGGCAGGGCAGGGCAGGGCAGGGCAGGACGACAGGGCAGGTCAGGGCAGGGCAGGGCAGGGCAGGGCAGGGCAGGGCAGGGCAGGGCAGGGCAGGGCAGGGCAGGGCAGGGCAGGGCAGGGCAGGGCAGGGCAGGGCAGGGCAGGGCAGGGCAGGGCAGGGCGGGGCAGGGCGGGGCAGGGCGGGGCAGGGCGGGGCAGGGCGGGGCAGGGCGGGGCAGGGCGGGACAGGGCGGGGCAGGGCGGGGCAGGGCGGGGCAGGGCGGGGCAGGGCGGGGCAGGGCGGGGCAGGGCGGGGCAGGGCGGGGCAGGGCGGGGCAGGTCAGGGCAGGTCAGGGCAGGTCAGGGCAGGTCAGGGCAGGTCAGGGCAGGTCAGGGCAGGTCAAGGCAGGTCAGGGCAGGTCAGGGCGGGGCGGGCGGGGCGGGGCGGGGCGGAGCGGGGCGGAGCGGGGCGGAGCGGGGCGGAGCGGGGCGGAGCGGGGCGGGGCGGGGCAGGGCAGGGCAGGGCAGGGCATGGCAGGGCAGGGCAGGGCAGGGCGGGGCATGTTAGGGCAGGGCAGGGCAGGGCGGGACAGGTCAGGGCAGGGCGGGCGGGGCAGGTCAGGGCAGGTCAGGTCAGGTCAGGGCAGGTCAGGTCAGGGCAGGGCAGGACAAGGCAAGGCAAGGCAAGGCAAGGCAGGGCAGGTCAGGGCAGGGCAGGGCAGGTCAGGGCAGGAAAGGTCAGGGCAGGGCAGGGCAGGGCAGGGCAGGGCAGGGCAGGGCAGGGCAGGGCAGGGCAGGGCAGGGCAGGTCAGGTGCGGTAGTCAACAGTTCAATGAATTGCAATGCCATCATTTACCTGATAACTGGCATTTAAAATTAAGGAATGAAAGCGATAATTTGATAAAAAGAAAGGATGTTCAATTTTTATTAAATTTATCGTGAATGGAATGCAATTGAAGAGAAGAAAAAAAACGTTGATTGCGTCACATCATAGCAACGATATCGACCAGATATGCTGCAGGATTTCTTGGCGATTTTCGACATTCAGTGTTGACGATTTTCGGTAGTTTCGTGTCCTGTCGCGTCCACCGACCCCGTCAGCTCACCTGTGACGTAGTGAGTCTCCGGCTCGCATCCGTAGCCCTTATGAGCCGGGGCGCCATAGCTGGGGGCGGGGGCTTCATACGACGGTGCCAGGGCGGGGGCGGCATACCCGCCGCCGCCGCCGCCGTGGCCGCCACTGCCGCCGTGGCCGCCGCCGCCGCCGCCGTGGCCGCCACCGCCGCCGTGACCGCCACCGCCGCCGCCGTGGCCGCCACCGCCGCCGTGGCCGCCGCCGCCGCCGCCGTGGCCGCCACCGCCGCCGTGGCCGCCGCCGCCGCCGCCGTGGCCGCCACCGCCGCCGTGGCCGCCACCGCCGCCGCCGCCGTGGGCACCGCCGCCGCCGCCGCTGCCGTGGGCGTGGCCACCGCCGTCCGGCTTGGGCACGGCCTGTACACAGGCCAGCGCCAGCAGCACTACAATAGCGGACTTGACCATCCTGTGCACTGAAAATGAGCCGGGTTAGCAGGTCGATTGGTGAGGAAAAGAGATGGGAATGACAATAATGCAAAACTCTGATATAAATAGGAATACCTCGACGTAACGGTGGAATATAAAGTAATGATGTTTGGTGTTGGAAGGCTTGTCGTTCGGAATGTGGAAACTGTCCCTGATGGGTATCGAACCGAAGGGTTACGGATTTGTTTGACAGCTGATTGCGTTGTGGTGTGACGCGGTCACCGCTCATTGGTCATCGCGCAACCCGCACTGAGCAGCACCGTCACGTGCATTAGCCGTGACGCGACGTGACTGTCACGGCTGGGAGTCCGTGTCGGGGAGAGTTCCAGTCCAGTCTGGATTAGCCGTGACGCGACGTGACTGTCACGGCTGGGAGTCCGTGTCGGGGAGAGTTCCAGTCCAGTCTGGATTAGCCGTGACGCGACGTGACTGTCACGGCTGGGAGTCCGTGTCGGGGAGAGTTCCAGTCCAGTCTGGATTAGCCGTGACGCGACGTGACTGTCACGGCTGGGAGTCCGTGTCGGGGAGAGTTCCAGTCCAGTCTGGATTAGCCGTGACGCGACGTGACTGTCACGGCTGGGAGTCCGTGTCGGGGAGAGTTCCAGTCCAGTCTGGATTAGCCGTGACGCGACGTGACTGTCACGGCTGGGAGTCCGTGTCGGGGAGAGTTCCAGTCCAGTCTGGATTAGCCGTGACGCGACGTGACTGTCACGGCTGGGAGTCCGTGTCGGGGAGAGTTCCAGTCCAGTCTGGATTAGCCGTGACGCGACGTGACTGTCACGGCTGGGAGTCCGTGTCGGGGAGAGTTCCAGTCCAGTCTGGATTAGCCGTGACGCGACGTGACTGTCACGGCTGGGAGTCCGTGTCGGGGAGAGTTCCAGTCCAGTCTGCATTAGCCGTGACGCGACGTGACTGTCACGGCTGGGAGTCCGTGTCGGGGAGAGTTCCAGTCCAGTCTGGAGGCGATAATGGTGGGAAGGATGTCCAGTCTGGAGGCGATAATGGTGGGAAGGAAGGCCGTAGTTGGTCCCTTCACTTGCCCCGGGCGCCGGTAGTCGGTCATCTACAGCGCTCTATCGCGACAATCTCTATCGGGCCCGGGGCTAGTCCGGCTCGCTAGGGGCGGAGAGAGGCAAGAGATGGATGAATTATTATTGTTTGGCGCCCCTCCTGGCTTGGCATGCGTAAAATATGCCTCAATACCATACCCACCCGGGCCCACCAGCCCAGATCGGTGCCGTTCCCGACTCATTCCCACCCAGTTTGAAAAGGCTACCTAGCCAATTAGCAGCCGCGAAACGCCGGCAGCAGTCGCTGCGCTTTCGCTTCTCACTGGGCCATCGCGAACTCGACCAGTGGGTGACCGGTGCAGACTGGGGGAACAGATCACTGGCGCGCGCCGCCCCCCCCCCCCCCCATGCCCGGTGCGGGGCGGGTGCTGCGGGGTCTGGCGCAGCGCCAGCCCTGGGTGGGGTTCATGAGGAGAAGCGAGCGCGTTTTACTTTTTCCGCATGACCGTTTAGGGCCGTGTTATCCACCGTGACAGTGGTGTTATTGTTGAAAGTCACCGTGACTGTCACCGTGACAGTGGTGTCACCGTGACCGTGTTATCCACCGTGACAGTGTGGTGTTAACGGCGGTATGCCGTGACTCGTGAGGATAACGCGCTGAGATGAACCGGTCGGGGACGGATGTTAATCGGGATTCTCAATGAAACAATAGGTACATATTATTTGTCGGGGTTCATTTATATGCTGATGATTTTGAACCGGATATCGTTCGTTTTACCGGAAGCGCTCGTTTCAACGAATTGACAATAATGTTTCTTTATGAGCTCTAACACCATTGAGCAATAAACGAGCATACAAATGCATGCAAAATTAAGTTGTTTTCTTTTGGCAAAATTGGCAAAATTGTGAATGCTGGGCACTTGCGTGCCAGCTTCGCTTTGCTGAATAGCGAAATAAATGCTAACACTATCCTTTGCAATTGCGTTACAAATATAGGTAAATGTTCTTGTTATGACTTGTGATTTGACCCTAAAATGGATTGTGAGAAACCACGAACATCTAAAAAGCAGACATAAGTCAGGGTCCAAACGGCGTCAAGGTATGTAGCCAACTGTAACCAACAATGATACAACAGTGAGACAACAAACACCATTTCACTTTACACAATAACTGGTTCGATGCGTGTCAAATGAATACAAAACATGAGCGATGCAGTAGTCGAGTGCTCTTTCTTGTGTTCACGGTGTATCTACGTTAATGTGTTCACGGTGTATCTACGTTAATGGCGTGATGCTGAGAGTTGCTACGAAACCGCAATTGTCGCTCTAAATGTGATAAGCACACAGACCGATATTTGTGGAGCGCTTATAAAGTTTGTGAGGACGGTTTCTAATGTGCGAAGTCAGTTTTTGTATGAGCCTTTTGTACGATCTCCTTGTAACAGTTTGTACGATTAATTTTCCAAATTGGATACAAAACTTGACGCAACATAAAACTTGAGCAAAACGTTAAGCACTTTACAGATGCATGACAAGTTTTACACAGAAGTGATGTGCATATATGCAACTTGCATCTAATATCGATTGATACCAATATTAAACAACAAAAACAAAATGACCTTATGCACATTCTAGCAGTTTCTATCGGTGAAAGGAGCATTTGCCGTTTCATCGATAATTTGACGGATGTTAGCCTAGCTCTCGCATGAAAATTACTTGCGCACATTTCGAGGCAGTCTTAAAATGGCTGGTAAAATGGTAAGCGATGTGCTGCAAAAGCGAAAGAGGTGTGCAATTGGTGCTGTGAATTTCACACTTGATATCAGTTACAATTAAATCATAATCATAAAGCCTTCAATTTGAGTTTGACTAATTTCGGTTTTTAATTCGTGGAAGTGCATAAATGGGATACATGAGGTACTGTTTGCATTGAACACAACACAGAAACTTAAGCGAGTGGTTTTTCGCGTTAAAAAAACATATTACTTGCAGTTAAATCTGACAGGCCGTTGACAAGTTTAAATTAATTGTTGCAAGTAAAGGGAACATCAAATCTAAGAAATAGTACCTTTGCATGACAATAGTTAGACTTCGAATGCAACATTTAAAGGAAATAGTTCGCCTTCAACATGAGGTTTTGAACTGAGATAGCAGTTGTGTAGCCCATGCTGGGAAACCCTTATCTGCAAACTTTCTTGACTGAAAAGCAGGACTGCGGAGTCGGAGTCGAAGTCGGAGTCGGAGTCGGTCAGAGTCGACAGTTTTGGCTGGAGTCGGAGTCGCTAAAATCTTACCGACTCCGACTCCTGCCCTGAGTCGGAGTCGACTTTTTGGCAATTGGCGATTACTTTGGTCGCTAGAATAGTCGTCGGCCTAGGGACATTAACTTTACATCCCTTTCGAAAGAAAATGAGTGGAAAATGAATCTGGTGCAAAGTTTATTCAACTAGCGGTAGATTTGCGCCTGATGAAGATAGGGTAATAATTTGTACGTCATCTGATCATGATTGGGGCTTTGGACGCACCGTCTCTTACGGTCACACGGCGCCCATTTGAATATCATCGTGCAAGTGTCGTCAAGGAGATTCGAATCATACCATGGTGACCAGGTTACCTAAGTCAAATTCCAAATTTGACCGCAGGTCAAGGTAATTTAAAGTCATGTGGTGAACCAGATATGGCGTTCTGCGCAATGTCGGACGCGTCTCGACGAGACATGCACAGTGGTGCCGGTCTCACATTCTTATCTTCATTTTATCCCGCCGCCTGCATGCGAGCGCTACTGGGCTGGACGCGCGGCCGGCACGCCTGTGCTCGGACGGCGTAGCATTGTTCTCCATACTGTTAAGAATACAACCAAACGGAAAAAATAGATGGCATTGCAGATATTGCTTAGCATGCGGTTGGAAAACGGATATAGAGGCCGGAGTCGTAGTTGGAGTCGGAGTCGGAGTCGGAGTCGGAGTCAATTTTTTGTTCAGGCCGGAGTCGGAGTCGGAGTCGGAGTTGCTAAAGTGATGTCGACTCCGCAGCTCTGCTGAAAAGACTCCAGCCGAATATATTTAATTTTTTGACGAAGGAATGCGGTGCTGACGATGGCCTGGACAGAGGCTATACCATCAGCCAATCAGCTTGCAGCTGGTGCTATCAAGCGAACCGCCGGCCGCCGGTTGGCACTTCTCTAATGCGAGTCTATCCTTATAAAAATGGCTCAGCCAATCAGATTCGAAAGTAGTTGCTACTTTCGAATCTGATTGGCTGAACCATTTTTTCATTCGCGTGACGTCAGGACTCTGACTCAGAGAGTATGTATATTGTTCTCATAAAATTAATAATTTACGACCTTCTGTCCTGAATCGGCGCGATATGTGGCCATTTTTGACGACATAAAATTAAATTGTATTAAAAAGTATAATCGAATCGTGTTTGGAAAAAATGTCCAAGGTGAACTATTTCCTTTAACCCTCGCCCTACGGGAACTTTTTTCACCTTCGCCCTAAAAGGGGGCCTGAGAGGCCCCCCTGTTAACTTCGAAACTAAGCAACTTAGAGCAATGCGGTAAGAACCAGCATGTTGCCTGTCATGAGATAAATCTAACAGTATGCAATTTTCAGGTTTCAGGTCAATGAGTGACCTTCCAGGTAAAGTGAATGACCTCGGATTTAACACGTCCAGAACAGCGATTTTGCTCTTCAGAAAGCCTCAAAATTATAAATTGATAAATATAAATAAAAAGGCATGTTCCTAGATCAGTTTTGGCTCAGAAATACAAAAAAGTAATTATTTGTTCGTATCTTGTCTAAAAATGTTTAAAAAAAGTTATTAAAAAAATGACGTCATCAGTTTATTACACTTCGGAAGCCATCACTCAGTCAAAAATTAAGATATTGCTTTGAAATTTGGTATGGGTATTATCCATACTCAGTTCTATCAGAAATAATCCGTTTTTCCAATATCTTTGAAATTTTTGATTTTGTGGGGATTTTTTAAAAAAATAGGGGTCAAAAACCCAAACTTTTGCAAATCCGAGATTGACATTTTAAAGAGAATGCCATTTTGTATCTTTGGTGTATTGAGTTTGAAATTTGCTTTAAAACTCTCTTTTCTAC
>JAXIVJ010005411.1:62500-74232 GCA_036785665.1 Chirona hameri | reverse complement strand
TGCCTGGAGGCGGTGTTGTACCGCCTCCGGGCATACCACACCGCCTCCGGGCATACAACACCGCCTCCGGGCATACTACACCGCTTCCGGGCATACCACACCGCCTCCGGGCATACAACACCGCCTCCGGGCATACTACACCGCCTCCGGGCATACAACACCGCCTCCGGGCATACAACACCGCCTCCGGGCATACTGCACCGCCTCCGGGCATACCACACCGCCTCCGGGCATACAACACCGCCTCCGGGCATACTACACCGCCTCCGGGCATACCAGACCGCCTCAGGGCATACAACACCGCCTCCGGGCATACAACACCGCCTCCGGGCATACCACACCGCCTCTGGGCATACAACACCGCCTCCGGGCATACAACACCGCCTCCGGGCATACCACACCGCCTCCGGGCATACAACACCGCCTCCGGGCATACAACACCGCCTCCGGGCATACCACACCGTCTCACGTCATCATCAGCAACATCATCAGCAACATCATCAGCAACATCACCAGCAACATCATCAGCAACATCATCAGCAACATCATCAGCAACATCATCAGCAACATCATCAGCAACATCATCAGCAACATCATCATCAACATCATCATCAACATCATCATCAACATCATCATCAACATCATCATCAACATCATCAGCAACATCATCAGCAACATCATCAGCAACATCATCAGCAACATCATCAACAACATCATCATCAGCAACATCATCATCAGCAACATCATCATCAGCAACATCATCATCATCATCATCATCATCATCATCATCATCATCATCATCATCATCATCATCATCATCATCATCATCATCATCATCATCATCATCATCATCATCATCATCATCATCATCATCATCATCATCATCATCATCATCATCATCATCATCATCATCATCATCATCATCATCATCATTATCATCATCATGCCCGGAGGCGGTGTTGTACCGCCTCCGGGCATACCACACCGCCTCCGGGCATACAACACCGCCTCCGGGCATACTACACCGCCTCCGGGCATACCACACCGCCTCCGGGCATACAACACCGCCTCCGGGCATACTACACCGCCTCCGGGCATACCACACCGCCTCCGGGCATACAACACCGCCTCCGGGCATACTGCACCGCCTCCGGGCATACCACACCGCCTCCGGGCATACAACACCGCCTCCGGGCATACTACACCGCCTCCGGGCATACCAGACCGCCTCAGGGCATACAACACCGCCTCCGGGCATACAACACCGCCTCCGGGCATACCACACCGCCTCCGGGCATACAACACCGCCTCCGGGCATACAACACCGCCTCCGGGCATACCACACCGCCTCCGGGCATACAACACCGCCTCCGGGCATACAACACCGCCTCCGGGCATACCACACCGTCTCACGTCATCATCAGCAACATCATCAGCAACATCATCAGCAACATCACCAGCAACATCATCAGCAACATCATCAGCAACATCATCAGCAACATCATCAGCAACATCATCAGCAACATCATCATCAACATCATCATCAACATCATCATCAACATCATCATCAACATCATCATCAACATCATCAGCAACATCATCAGCAACATCATCAGCAACATCATCAGCAACATCATCAACAACATCATCATCAGCAACATCATCATCAGCAACATCATCATCAGCAACATCATCATCATCATCATCATCATCATCATCATCATCATCATCATCATCATCATCATGATCATCATCATCATCATCATCATCATCATCATCATCATCATCATCATCATCATCATCATCATCATCATCATCATCATCATCATCATCATCATCATCATCATCATCATCATCATCATCATCATCATCATCATCATCATCATTATCATCATCATGCCCGGAGGCGGTGTTGTACCGCCTCCGGGCATACCACACCGCCTCCGGGCATACAACACCGCCTCCGGGCATACTACACCGCCTCCGGGCATACCACACTGCCTCCGGGCATACAACACCGCCTCCGGGCATACTGCACCGCCTCCGGGCATACCACACCGCCTCCGGGCATACAACACCGCCTCCGGGCATACTACACCGCCTCCGGGCATACCAGACCGCCTCAGGGCATACAACACCGCCTCCGGGCATACAACACCGCCTCCGGGCATACCACACCGCCTCCGGGCATACAACACCGCCTCCGGGCATACAACACCGCCTCCGGGCATACCACACCGCCTCCGGGCATACAACACCGCCTCCGGGCATACAACACCGCCTCCGGGCATACCACACCGCCTCCGGGCATACAACACCGCCTCCGGGCATACAAAACCGCCTCCGGGCATACCACACCGCCTCCGGGCATACAACACCGCCTCCGGGCATACAACACCGCCTCCGGGCATACCACACCGTCTCACGTCATCATCAGCAACATCATCAGCATCATCATCAGCAACATCACCAGCAACATCATCAGCAACATCATCAGCAACATCATCAGCAACATCATCAGCAACATCATCAGCAACATCATCATCAACATCATCATCAACATTATCATCAACATCATCATCAACATCATCATCAACATCATCAGCAACATCATCAGCAACATCATCAGCAACATCATCAGCAACATCATCAACAACATCATCATCAGCAACATCATCATCAGCAACATCATCATCAGCACACATCATCATCATCATCATCATCATCATCATCATCATCATCATCATCATCATCATCATCATCATCATCATCATCATCATCATCATCATCATCATCATCATCATCATCATCATCATCATCATCATCATCATCATCATCATCATCATCATCATCATCATCATCATCATCATCATCATCATCATCATCATCATCATCATCATCATCATTATCATCATCATGCCCGGAGGCGGTGTTGTACCGCCTCCGGGCATACCACACCGCCTCCGGGCATACAACACCGCCTCCGGGCATACTACACCGCCTCCGGGCATACCACACCGCCTCCGGGCATACAACACCGCCTCCGGGCATACTACACCGCCTCCGGGCATACTACACCGCCTCCGGGCATACAACACCGCCTCCGGGCATACAACACCGCCTCCGGGCATACCACACCGCCTCCGGGCATGCAACACCGCCTCCGGGCATACAACACCGCAAACGGGCATACCACACCGTCTCACGTCATCATCAGCAACATCATCAGCAACATCATCAGCAACATCATCAGCAACATCATCAGCAACATCACCAGCAACATCATCAGCAACATCATCAGCAACATCATCAGCAACATCATCATCAACATCATCATCAACATCATCATTAACATCATCATCAACATCAACATCATCATCAACATCATCATCAACATCATCATCAACATCATCATCAACATCATCATCAACATCATCATCAACATCATCAACATCATCATCAACATCATCATCAACATCATCAGCAACATCATCAGCAACATCATCAGCAACATCATCAGCAACATCATCAACAACATCATCATCAGCAACATCATCATCAGCAACATCATCATCAGCAACATCATCATCATCATCATCATCATCATCATCATCATCATCATCATCATCATCATCATCATCATCATCATCATCATCATCATCATCATCATCATCATCATCATCATCATCATCATCATCATCATCATCATCATCATCATCATCATCATCATCATCATCATCATCATCATCATCATCATCATCATCATCATCATCATCATTATCATCATCATGCCCGGAGGCGGTGTTGTACCGCCTCCGGGCATACCACACCGCCTCCGGGCATACAACACCGCCTCCGGGCATACTACACCGCCTCCGGGCATACCACACCGCCTCCGGGCATACAACACCGCCTCCGGGCATACTACACCGCCTCCGGGCATACCACACCGCCTCCGGGCATACAACACCGCCTCCGGGCATACTGCACCGCCTCCGGGCATACCACACCGCCTCCGGGCATACAACACCGCCTCCGGGCATACTACACCGCCTCCGGGCATACCAGACCGCCTCAGGGCATACAACACCGCCTCCGGGCATACAACACCGCCTCCGGGCATACCACACCGCCTCCGGGCATACAACACCGCCTCCGGGCATACAACACCGCCTCCGGGCATACCACACCGCCTCCGGGCATACAACACCGCCTCCGGGCATACAACACCGCCTCCGGGCATACCACACCGTCTCACGTCATCATCAGCAACATCATCAGCAACATCATCAGCAACATCACCAGCAACATCATCAGCAACATCATCAGCAACATCATCAGCAACATCATCAGCAACATCATCAGCAACATCATCATCAACATCATCATCAACATCATCATCAACATCATCATCAACATCATCATCAACATCATCAGCAACATCATCAGCAACATCATCAGCAACATCATCAGCAACATCATCAACAACATCATCATCAGCAACATCATCATCAGCAACATCATCATCAGCAACATCATCATCATCATCATCATCATCATCATCATCATCATCATCATCATCATCATCATGATCATCATCATCATCATCATCATCATCATCATCATCATCATCATCATCATCATCATCATCATCATCATCATCATCATCATCATCATCATCATCATCATCATCATCATCATCATCATCATCATCATCATCATCATCATCATTATCATCATCATGCCCGGAGGCGGTGTTGTACCGCCTCCGGGCATACCACACCGCCTCCGGGCATACAACACCGCCTCCGGGCATACTACACCGCCTCCGGGCATACCACACTGCCTCCGGGCATACAACACCGCCTCCGGGCATACTGCACCGCCTCCGGGCATACCACACCGCCTCCGGGCATACAACACCGCCTCCGGGCATACTGCACCGCCTCCGGGCATACCACACCGCCTCCGGGCATACCACACCGCCTCCGGGCATGCAACACCGCCTCCGGGCATACAACACCGCAAACGGGCATACCACACCGTCTCACGTCATCATCAGCAACATCATCAGCAACATCATCAGCAACATCATCAGCAACATCATCAGCAACATCACCAGCAACATCATCAGCAACATCATCAGCAACATCATCAGCAACATCATCATCAACATCATCATCAACATCATCATTAACATCATCATCAACATCAACATCATCATCAACATCATCATCAACATCATCATCAACATCATCATCAACATCATCATCAACATCATCATCAACATCATCATCAACATCATCATCAACATCATCATCAACATCATCAGCAACATCATCAGCAACATCATCAGCAACATCATCAGCAACATCATCAACAACATCATCATCAGCAACATCATCATCAGCAACATCATCATCAGCAACATCATCATCATCATCATCATCATCATCATCATCATCATCATCATCATCATCATCATCATCATCATCATCATCATCATCATCATCATCATCATCATCATCATCATCATCATCATCATCATCATCATCATCATCATCATCATCATCATCATCATCATCATCATCATCATCATCATCATCATCATCATCATCATCATCATCATCATCATCATCATCATCATTATCATCATCATGCCCGGAGGCGGTGTTGTACCGCCTCCGGGCATACCACACCGCCTCCGGGCATACAACACCGCCTCCGGGCATACTACACCGCCTCCGGGCATACCACACCGCCTCCGGGCATACAACACCGCCTCCGGGCATACTATTCCGCCTCCGGGCATACCACACCGCCTCCGGGCATACAACACCGCCTCCGGGCATACTGCACCGCCTCCGGGCATACCACACCGCCTCCGGGCATACAACACCGCCTCCGGGCATACTACACCGCCTCCGGGCATACCAGACCGCCTCAGGGCATACAACACCGCCTCCGGGCATACAACACCGCCTCCGGGCATACCACACCGCCTCCGGGCATACAACACCGCCTCCGGGCATACAACACCGCCTCCGGGCATACCACACCGCCTCCGGGCATACAACACCGCCTCCGGGCATACAACACCGCCTCCGGGCATACCACACCGTCTCACGTCATCATCAGCAACATCATCAGCAACATCATCAGCAACATCACCAGCAACATCATCAGCAACATCATCAGCAACATCATCAGCAACATCATCAGCAACATCATCAGCAACATCATCATCAACATCATCATCAACATCATCATCAACATCATCATCAACATCATCATCAACATCATCAGCAACATCATCAGCAACATCATCAGCAACATCATCAGCAACATCATCAACAACATCATCATCAGCAACATCATCATCAGCAACATCATCATCAGCAACATCATCATCATCATCATCATCATCATCATCATCATCATCATCATCATCATCATCATCATCATCATCATCATCATCATCATCATCATCATCATCATCATCATCATCATCATCATCATCATCATCATCATCATCATCATCATCATCATCATCATCATCATCATCATCATCATCATCATCATCATCATCATCATTATCATCATCATGCCCGGAGGCGGTGTTGTACCGCCTCCGGGCATACCACACTGCCTCCGGGCATACAACACCGCCTCCGGGCATACTTCACCGCCTCCGGGCATACCACACCGCCTCCGGGCATACAACACCGCCTCCGGGCATACTACACCGCCTCCGGGCATACCACACCGCCTCCGGGCATACAACACCGCCTCCGGGCATACTGCACCGCCTCCGGGCATACCACACCGCCTCCGGGCATACAACACCGCCTCCGGGCATACTACACCGCCTCCGGGCATACCAGACCGCCTCAGGGCATACAACACCGCCTCCGGGCATACAACACCGCCTCCGGGCATACCACACCGCCTCCGGGCATACAACACCGCCTCCGGGCATACAACACCGCCTCCGGGCATACCACACAGCCTCCGGGCATACAACACCGCCTCCGGGCATACAACACCGCCTCCGGGCATACCACACCGTCTCACGTCATCATCAGCAACATCATCAGCAACATCATCAGCAACATCACCAGCAACATCATCAGCAACATCATCAGCAACATCATCAGCAACATCATCAGCAACATCATCAGCAACATCATCATCAACATCATCATCAATATCATCATCAACATCATCATCAACATCATCATCAACATCATCAGCAACATCATCAGCAACATCATCAGCAACATCATCAGCAACATCATCAACAACATCATCATCAGCAACATCATCATCAGCAACATCATCATCAGCAACATCATCATCATCATCATCATCATCATCATCATCATCATCATCATCATCATCATCATCATCATCATCATCATCATCATCATCATCATCATCATCATCATCATCATCATCATCATCATCATCATCATCATCATCATCATCATCATCATCATCATCATCATCATTATCATCATCATGCCTGGAGGCGGTGTTGTACCGCCTCCGGGCATACCACACCGCCTCCGGGCATACAACACCGCCTCCGGGCATACTACACCGCTTCCGGGCATACCACACCGCCTCCGGGCATACAACACCGCCTCCGGGCATACTACACCGCCTGCGGGCATACAACACCGCCTCCGGGCATACAACACCGCCTCCGGGCATACTACACCGCCTCCGGGCATACCACACCGCCTCCGGGCATACAACACCGCCTCCGGGCATACTGCACCGCCTCCGAGCATACCACACCGCCTCCGGGCATACAACACCGCCTCCGGGCATACTACACCGCCTCCGGGCATACCAGACCGCCTCAGGGCATACAACACCGCCTCCGGGCATACAACACCGCCTCCGGGCATACCACACCGCCTCCGGGCATACAACACCGCCTCCGGGCATACAACACCGCCTCCGGGCATACCACACCGCCTCCGGGCATACAACACCGCCTCCGGGCATACAACACCGCCTCCGGGCATACCACACCGTCTCACGTCATCATCAGCAACATCATCAGCAACATCATCAGCAACATCACCAGCAACATCATCAGCAACATCATCAGCAACATCATCAGCAACATCATCAGCAACATCATCATCAACATCATCATCAACATCATCATCAACATCATCATCAACATCATCATCAACATCATCAGCAACATCATCAGCAACATCATCAGCAACATCATCAGCAACATCATCAACAACATCATCATCAGCAACATCATCATCAGCAACATCATCATCAGCAACATCATCATCATCATCATCATCATCATCATCATCATCATCATCATCATCATCATCATCATCATCATCATCATCATCATCATCATCATCATCATCATCATCATCATCATCATCATCATCATCATCATCATCATCATCATCATTATCATCATCATGCCCGGAGGCGGTGTTGTACCGCCTCCGGGCATACCACACCGCCTCCGGGCATACAACACCGCCTCCGGGCATACTACACCGCCTCCGGGCATACCAAACCGCCTCCGGGCATACAACACCGCCTCCGGGCATACTACACCGCCTCCGGGCATACCACACCGCCTCCGGGCATACAACACCGCCTCCGGGCATACTGCACCGCCTCCGGGCATACCACACCGCCTCCGGGCATACAACACCGCCTCCGGGCATACTACACCGCCTCCGGGCATACCAGACCGCCTCAGGGCATACAACACCGCCTCCGGGCATACAACACCGCCTCCGGGCATACCACACCGCCTCCGGGCATACAACACCGCCTCCGGGCATACAACACCGCCTCCGGGCATACCACACCGCCTCCGGGCATACAACACCGCCTCCGGGCATACAACACCGCCTCCGGGCATACCACACCGTCTCACGTCATCATCAGCAACATCATCAGCAACATCATCAGCAACATCACCAGCAACATCATCAGCAACATCATCATCAACATCATCAGCAACATCATCAGCAACATCATCAGCAACATCATCATCAACATCATCATCAACATCATCATCAACATCATCATCAACATCATCATCAACATCATCAGCAACATCATCAGCAACATCATCAGCAACATCATCAGCAACATCATCAACAGCATCATCATCAGCAACATCATCATCAGCAACATCATCATCAGCAACATCATCATCATCATCATCATCATCATCATCATCATCATCATCATCATCATCATCATCATCATCATCATCATCATCATCATCATCATCATCATCATCATCATCATCATCATCATCATTATCATCATCATGCCTGGAGGCGGTGTTGTACCGCCTCCGGGCACACCACACCGCCTCCGGGCATACAACACCGCCTCCGGGCATACTACACCGCTTCCGGGCATACCACACCGCCTCCGGGCATACAACACCGCCTCCGGGCATACTACACCGCCTCCGGGCATACAACACCGCCTCCGGGCATACAACACCGCCTCCGGGCATACTGCACCGCCTCCGGGCATACCACACCGCCTCCGGGCATACAACACCGCCTCCGGGCATACTACACCGCCTCCGGGCATACCAGACCGCCTCAGGGCATACAACACCGCCTCCGGGCATACAACACCGCCTCCGGGCATACCACACCGCCTCCGGGCATACAACACCGCCTCCGGGCATACAACACCGCCTCCGGGCATACCACACCGTCTCACGTCATCATCAGCAACATCATCAGCAACATCATCAGCAACATCACCAGCAACATCATCAGCAACATCATCAGCAACATCATCAGCAACATCATCAGCAACATCATCAGCAACATCATCATCAACATCATCATCAACATCATCATCAACATCATCATCAACATCATCATCAACATCATCAGCAACATCATCAGCAACATCATCAGCAACATCATCAGCAACATCATCAACAACATCATCATCAGCAACATCATCATCAGCAACATCATCATCAGCAACATCATCATCATCATCATCATCATCATCATCATCATCATCATCATCATCATCATCATCATCATCATCATCATCATCATCATCATCATCATCATCATCATCATCATCATCATCATCATCATCATCATCATCATCATCATCATCATCATCCTCATCATCATCGTCATCATCATCATCATCATCATCATCATCATCATCATCATCATCATCATCATCATCATCATCGTCATCATCATCATCATCATCATCATCATCATCATCATCATCATCATTATCATCATCATGCCTGGAGGCGGTGTTGTACCGCCTCCGGGCATACCACACCGCCTCCGGGCATACAACACCGCCTCCGGGCATACTACACCGCTTCCGGTCATACCACACCGCCTCCGGGCATACAACACCGCCTCCGGGCATACTACACCGCCTCCGGGCATACAACACCGCCTCCGGGCATACAACACCGCCTCCGGGCATACTGCACCGCCTCCGGGCATACCACACCGCCTCCGGGCATACAACACCGCCTCCGGGCATACTACACCGCCTCCGGGCATACCAGACCGCCTCAGGGCATACAACACCGCCTCCGGGCATACAACACCGCCTCCGGGCATACCACACCGCCTCTGGGCATACAACACCGCCTCCGGGCATACAACACCGCCTCCGGGCATACCACACCGCCTCCGGGCATACAACACCGCCTCCGGGCATACAACACCGCCTCCGGGCATACCACACCGTCTCACGTCATCATCAGCAACATCATCAGCAACATCATCAGCAACATCACCAGCAACATCATCAGCAACATCATCAGCAACATCATCAGCAACATCATCAGCAACATCATCAGCAACATCATCAGCAACATCATCATCAACATCATCATCAACATCATCATCAACATCATCATCAACATCATCATCAACATCATCAGCAACATCATCAGCAACATCATCAGCAACATCATCAGCAACATCATCAACAACATCATCATCAGCAACATCATCATCAGCAACATCATCATCAGCAACATCATCATCATCATCATCATCATCATCATCATCATCATCATCATCATCATCATCATCATCATCATCATCATCATTATCATCATCATGCCCGGAGGCGGTGTTGTACCGCCTCCGGGCATACCACACCGCCTCCGGGCATACAACACCGCCTCCGGGCATACTACACCGCCTCCGGGCATACAACACCGCCTCCGGGCATACAACACCGCCTCCGGGCATACTGCACCGCCTCCGGGCATACCACACCGCCTCCGGGCATACAACACCGCCTCCGGGCATACTACACCGCCTCCGGGCATACCAGACCGCCTCAGGGCATACAACACCGCCTCCGGACATACAACACCGCCTCCGGGCATACCACACCGCCTCCGGGCATACAACACCGCCTCCGGGCATACAACACCGCCTCCGGGCATACCACACCGTCTCACGTCATCATCAGCAACATCATCAGCAACATCATCAGCAACATCACCAGCAACATCATCAGCAACATCATCAGCAACATCATCAGCAACATCATCAGCAACATCATCAGCAACATCATCATCAACATCATCATCAACATCATCATCAACATCATCATCAACATCATCATCAACATCATCAGCAACATCATCAGCAACATCATCAGCAACATCATCAGCAACATCATCAACAACATCATCA
>JAXIVJ010005411.1:52500-60000 GCA_036785665.1 Chirona hameri | reverse complement strand
ATACAACACCGCCTCCGGGCATACCACACCGCCTCCGGGCATACAACACCGCCTCCGGGCATACAACACCGCCTCCGGGCATACCACACCGCCTCCGGGCATACAACACCGCCTCCGGGCATACAAAACCGCCTCCGGGCATACCACACCGCCTCCGGGCATACAACACCGCCTCCGGGCATACAACACCGCCTCCGGGCATACCACACCGTCTCACGTCATCATCAGCAACATCATCAGCATCATCATCAGCAACATCACCAGCAACATCATCAGCAACATCATCAGCAACATCATCAGCAACATCATCAGCAACATCATCAGCAACATCATCATCAACATCATCATCAACATTATCATCAACATCATCATCAACATCATCATCAACATCATCAGCAACATCATCAGCAACATCATCAGCAACATCATCAGCAACATCATCAACAACATCATCATCAGCAACATCATCATCAGCAACATCATCATCAGCAACATCATCATCATCATCATCATCATCATCATCATCATCATCATCATCATCATCATCATCATCATCATCATCATCATCATCATCATCATCATCATCATCATCATCATCATCATCATCATCATCATCATCATCATCATCATCATCATCATCATCATCATCATCATCATCATCATCATCATCATCATCATCATCATCATCATCATCATTATCATCATCATGCCCGGAGGCGGTGTTGTACCGCCTCCGGGCATACCACACCGCCTCCGGGCATACAACACCGCCTCCGGGCATACTACACCGCCTCCGGGCATACCACACCGCCTCCGGGCATACAACACCGCCTCCGGGCATACTACACCGCCTCCGGGCATACTACACCGCCTCCGGGCATACAACACCGCCTCCGGGCATACAACACCGCCTCCGGGCATACCACACCGCCTCCGGGCATGCAACACCGCCTCCGGGCATACAACACCGCAAACGGGCATACCACACCGTCTCACGTCATCATCAGCAACATCATCAGCAACATCATCAGCAACATCATCAGCAACATCATCAGCAACATCACCAGCAACATCATCAGCAACATCATCAGCAACATCATCAGCAACATCATCATCAACATCATCATCAACATCATCATTAACATCATCATCAACATCAACATCATCATCAACATCATCATCAACATCATCATCAACATCATCATCAACATCATCATCAACATCATCATCAACATCATCAACATCATCATCAACATCATCATCAACATCATCAGCAACATCATCAGCAACATCATCAGCAACATCATCAGCAACATCATCAACAACATCATCATCAGCAACATCATCATCAGCAACATCATCATCAGCAACATCATCATCATCATCATCATCATCATCATCATCATCATCATCATCATCATCATCATCATCATCATCATCATCATCATCATCATCATCATCATCATCATCATCATCATCATCATCATCATCATCATCATCATCATCATCATCATCATCATCATCATCATCATCATCATCATCATCATCATCATCATCATCATCATCATTATCATCATCATGCCCGGAGGCGGTGTTGTACCGCCTCCGGGCATACCACACCGCCTCCGGGCATACAACACCGCCTCCGGGCATACTACACCGCCTCCGGGCATACCACACCGCCTCCGGGCATACAACACCGCCTCCGGGCATACTACACCGCCTCCGGGCATACCACACCGCCTCCGGGCATACAACACCGCCTCCGGGCATACTGCACCGCCTCCGGGCATACCACACCGCCTCCGGGCATACAACACCGCCTCCGGGCATACTACACCGCCTCCGGGCATACCAGACCGCCTCAGGGCATACAACACCGCCTCCGGGCATACAACACCGCCTCCGGGCATACCACACCGCCTCCGGGCATACAACACCGCCTCCGGGCATACAACACCGCCTCCGGGCATACCACACCGCCTCCGGGCATACAACACCGCCTCCGGGCATACAACACCGCCTCCGGGCATACCACACCGTCTCACGTCATCATCAGCAACATCATCAGCAACATCATCAGCAACATCACCAGCAACATCATCAGCAACATCATCAGCAACATCATCAGCAACATCATCAGCAACATCATCAGCAACATCATCATCAACATCATCATCAACATCATCATCAACATCATCATCAACATCATCATCAACATCATCAGCAACATCATCAGCAACATCATCAGCAACATCATCAGCAACATCATCAACAACATCATCATCAGCAACATCATCATCAGCAACATCATCATCAGCAACATCATCATCATCATCATCATCATCATCATCATCATCATCATCATCATCATCATCATGATCATCATCATCATCATCATCATCATCATCATCATCATCATCATCATCATCATCATCATCATCATCATCATCATCATCATCATCATCATCATCATCATCATCATCATCATCATCATCATCATCATCATCATCATCATTATCATCATGCCCGGAGGCGGTGTTGTACCGCCTCCGGGCATACCACACCGCCTCCGGGCATACAACACCGCCTCCGGGCATACTACACCGCCTCCGGGCATACCACACTGCCTCCGGGCATACAACACCGCCTCCGGGCATACTGCACCGCCTCCGGGCATACCACACCGCCTCCGGGCATACAACACCGCCTCCGGGCATACTACACCGCCTCCGGGCATACCAGACCGCCTCAGGGCATACAACACCGCCTCCGGGCATACAACACCGCCTCCGGGCATACCACACCGCCTCCGGGCATACAACACCGCCTCCGGGCATACAACACCGCCTCCGGGCATACCACACCGCCTCCGGGCATACAACACCGCCTCCGGGCATACAACACCGCCTCCGGGCATACCACACCGCCTCCGGGCATACAACACCGCCTCCGGGCATACAAAACCGCCTCCGGGCATACCACACCGCCTCCGGGCATACAACACCGCCTCCGGGCATACAACACCGCCTCCGGGCATACCACACCGTCTCACGTCATCATCAGCAACATCATCAGCATCATCATCAGCAACATCACCAGCAACATCATCAGCAACATCATCAGCAACATCATCAGCAACATCATCAGCAACATCATCAGCAACATCATCATCAACATCATCATCAACATTATCATCAACATCATCATCAACATCATCATCAACATCATCAGCAACATCATCAGCAACATCATCAGCAACATCATCAGCAACATCATCAACAACATCATCATCAGCAACATCATCATCAGCAACATCATCATCAGCAACATCATCATCATCATCATCATCATCATCATCATCATCATCATCATCATCATCATCATCATCATCATCATCATCATCATCATCATCATCATCATCATCATCATCATCATCATCATCATCATCATCATCATCATCATCATCATCATCATCATCATCATCATCATCATCATCATCATCATCATCATCATCATCATCATCATCATCATCATCATTATCATCATCATGCCCGGAGGCGGTGTTGTACCGCCTCCGGGCATACCACACCGCCTCCGGGCATACAACACCGCCTCCGGGCATACTACACCGCCTCCGGGCATACCACACCGCCTCCGGGCATACAACACCGCCTCCGGGCATACTACACCGCCTCCGGGCATACTACACCGCCTCCGGGCATACAACACCGCCTCCGGGCATACAACACCGCCTCCGGGCATACCACACCGCCTCCGGGCATGCAACACCGCCCCTCCGGGCATGCAACACCGCCTCCGGGCATACAACACCGCAAACGGGCATACCACACCGTCTCACGTCATCATCAGCAACATCATCAGCAACATCATCAGCAACATCATCAGCAACATCATCAGCAACATCACCAGCAACATCATCAGCAACATCATCAGCAACATCATCAGCAACATCATCATCAACATCATCATCAACATCATCATTAACATCATCATCAACATCAACATCATCATCAACATCATCATCAACATCATCATCAACATCATCATCAACATCATCATCAACATCATCATCAACATCATCAACATCATCATCAACATCATCATCAACATCATCAGCAACATCATCAGCAACATCATCAGCAACATCATCAGCAACATCATCAACAACATCATCATCAGCAACATCATCATCAGCAACATCATCATCAGCAACATCATCATCATCATCATCATCATCATCATCATCATCATCATCATCATCATCATCATCATCATCATCATCATCATCATCATCATCATCATCATCATCATCATCATCATCATCATCATCATCATCATCATCATCATCATCATCATCATCATCATCATCATCATCATCATCATCATCATCATCATCATCATCATCATCATCATCATCATCATTATCATCATCATGCCCGGAGGCGGTGTTGTACCGCCTCCGGGCATACCACACCGCCTCCGGGCATACAACACCGCCTCCGGGCATACTACACCGCCTCCGGGCATACCACACCGCCTCCGGGCATACAACACCGCCTCCGGGCATACTATTCCGCCTCCGGGCATACCACACCGCCTCCGGGCATACAACACCGCCTCCGGGCATACTGCACCGCCTCCGGGCATACCACACCGCCTCCGGGCATACAACACCGCCTCCGGGCATACTACACCGCCTCCGGGCATACCAGACCGCCTCAGGGCATACAACACCGCCTCCGGGCATACAACACCGCCTCCGGGCATACCACACCGCCTCCGGGCATACAACACCGCCTCCGGGCATACAACACCGCCTCCGGGCATACCACACCGCCTCCGGGCATACAACACCGCCTCCGGGCATACAACACCGCCTCCGGGCATACCACACCGTCTCACGTCATCATCAGCAACATCATCAGCAACATCATCAGCAACATCACCAGCAACATCATCAGCAACATCATCAGCAACATCATCAGCAACATCATCAGCAACATCATCAGCAACATCATCATCAACATCATCATCAACATCATCATCAACATCATCATCAACATCATCATCAACATCATCAGCAACATCATCAGCAACATCATCAGCAACATCATCAGCAACATCATCAACAACATCATCATCAGCAACATCATCATCAGCAACATCATCATCAGCAAATCATCATCATCATCATCATCATCATCATCATCATCATCATCATCATCATCATCATCATCATCATCATCATCATCATCATCATCACCATCATCATCATCATCATCATCATCATCATCATCATCATCATCATCATCATCATCATCATCATCATCATCATCATCATCATCATCATCATCATCATCATCATCATCATTATCATCATCATGCCCGGAGGCGGTGTTGTACCGCCTCCGGGCATACCACACCGCCTCCGGGCATACAACACCGCCTCCGGGCATACTTCACCGCCTCCGGGCATACCACACCGCCTCCGGGCATACAACACCGCCTCCGGGCATACTACACCGCCTCCGGGCATACCACACCGCCTCCGGGCATACAACACCGCCTCCGGGCATACTGCACCGCCTCCGGGCATACCACACCGCCTCCGGGCATACAACACCGCCTCCGGGCATACTACACCGCCTCCGGGCATACCAGACCGCCTCAGGGCATACAACACCGCCTCCGGGCATACAACACCGCCTCCGGGCATACCACACCGCCTCCGGGCATACAACACCGCCTCCGGGCATACAACACCGCCTCCGGGCATACCACACAGCCTCCGGGCATACAACACCGCCTCCGGGCATACAACACCGCCTCCGGGCATACCACACCGTCTCACGTCATCATCAGCAACATCATCAGCAACATCATCAGCAACATCACCAGCAACATCATCAGCAACATCATCAGCAACATCATCAGCAACATCATCAGCAACATCATCAGCAACATCATCATCAACATCATCATCAATATCATCATCAACATCATCATCAACATCATCATCAACATCATCAGCAACATCATCAGCAACATCATCAGCAACATCATCAGCAACATCATCAACAACATCATCATCAGCAACATCATCATCAGCAACATCATCATCAGCAACATCATCATCATCATCATCATCATCATCATCATCATCATCATCATCATCATCATCATCATCATCATCATCATCATCATCATCATCATCATCATCATCATCATCATCATCATCATCATCATCATCATCATCATCATCATCATCATCATCATCATCATCATCATCATTATCATCATCATGCCTGGAGGCGGTGTTGTACCGCCTCCGGGCATACCACACCGCCTCCGGGCATACAACACCGCCTCCGGGCATACTACACCGCTTCCGGGCATACCACACCGCCTCCGGGCATACAACACCGCCTCCGGGCATACTACACCGCCTGCGGGCATACAACACCGCCTCCGGGCATACAACACCGCCTCCGGGCATACTACACCGCCTCCGGGCATACCACACCGCCTCCGGGCATACAACACCGCCTCCGGGCATACTGCACCGCCTCCGAGCATACCACACCGCCTCCGGGCATACAACACCGCCTCCGGGCATACTACACCGCCTCCGGGCATACCAGACCGCCTCAGGGCATACAACACCGCCTCCGGGCATACAACACCGCCTCCGGGCATACCACACCGCCTCCGGGCATACAACACCGCCTCCGGGCATACAACACCGCCTCCGGGCATACCACACCGCCTCCGGGCATACAACACCGCCTCCGGGCATACAACACCGCCTCCGGGCATACCACACCGTCTCACGTCATCATCAGCAACATCATCAGCAACATCATCAGCAACATCACCAGCAACATCATCAGCAACATCATCAGCAACATCATCAGCAACATCATCAGCAACATCATCATCAACATCATCATCAACATCATCATCAACATCATCATCAACATCATCATCAACATCATCAGCAACATCATCAGCAACATCATCAGCAACATCATCAGCAACATCATCAACAACATCATCATCAGCAACATCATCATCAGCAACATCATCATCAGCAACATCATCATCATCATCATCATCATCATCATCATCATCATCATCATCATCATCATCATCATCATCATCATCATCATCATCATCATCATCATCATCATCATCATCATCATCATCATCATCATCATCATCATCATCATCATCATCATCATCATCATCATCATCATCATCATCATCATCATCATCATCATCATCATCATTATCATCATCATGCCCGGAGGCGGTGTTGTACCGCCTCCGGGCATACCACACCGCCTCCGGGCATACAACACCGCCTCCGGGCATACTACACCGCCTCCGGGCATACCAAACCGCCTCCGGGCATACAACACCGCCTCCGGGCATACTACACCGCCTCCGGGCATACCACACCGCCTCCGGGCATAC
>JAXIVJ010005411.1:40000-47500 GCA_036785665.1 Chirona hameri | reverse complement strand
CATCATCATTAACATCATCATCAACATCAACATCATCATCAACATCATCATCAACATCATCATCAACATCATCATCAACATCATCATCAACATCATCATCAACATCATCATCAACATCATCATCAACATCATCATCAACATCATCAGCAACATCATCAGCAACATCATCAGCAACATCATCAGCAACATCATCAACAACATCATCATCAGCAACATCATCATCAGCAACATCATCATCAGCAACATCATCATCATCATCATCATCATCATCATCATCATCATCATCATCATCATCATCATCATCATCATCATCATCATCATCATCATCATCATCATCATCATCATCATCATCATCATCGTCATCATCATCATCATCATCATCATCATCATCATCATCATCATCATCATCATCATCATCATCATCATCATCATCATCATCATCATCATCATCATCATCATTATCATCATCATGCCCGGAGGCGGTGTTGTACCGCCTCCGGGCATACCACACCGCCTCCGGGCATACAACACCGCCTCCGGGCATACTACACCGCCTCCGGGCATACCACACCGCCTCCGGGCATACAACACCGCCTCCGGGCATACTATTCCGCCTCCGGGCATACCACACCGCC
Source organism: Chirona hameri (assembly GCA_036785665.1). Classification (NCBI taxonomy): domain Eukaryota; kingdom Metazoa; phylum Arthropoda; class Thecostraca; order Balanomorpha; family Balanidae; genus Chirona; species Chirona hameri. The sequence continues at coordinate 46,865 of JAXIVJ010005411.1, read as the reverse complement.
TCCGGGCATACAACACCGCCTCCGGGCATACTGCACCGCCTCCGGGCATACCACACCGCCTCCGGGCATACAACACCGCCTCCGGGCATACTACACCGCCTCCGGGCATACCAGACCGCCTCAGGGCATACAACACCGCCTCCGGGCATACAACACCGCCTCCGGGCATACCACACCGCCTCCGGGCATACAACACCGCCTCCGGGCATACAACACCGCCTCCGGGCATACCACACCGCCTCCGGGCATACAACACCGCCTCCGGGCATACAACACCGCCTCCGGGCATACCACACCGTCTCACGTCATCATCAGCAACATCATCAGCAACATCATCAGCAACATCACCAGCAACATCATCAGCAACATCATCAGCAACATCATCAGCAACATCATCAGCAACATCATCAGCAACATCATCATCAACATCATCATCAACATCATCATCAACATCATCATCAACATCATCATCAACATCATCAGCAACATCATCAGCAACATCATCAGCAACATCATCAGCAACATCATCAACAACATCATCATCAGCAACATCATCATCAGCAACATCATCATCAGCAACATCATCATCATCATCATCATCATCATCATCATCATCATCATCATCATCATCATCATCATCATCATCATCATCATCATCATCATCATCATCATCATCATCATCATCATCATCATCATCATCATCATCATCATCATCATCATCATCATCATCATCATCATCATCATCATCATCATCATCATTATCATCATCATGCCCGGAGGCGGTGTTGTACCGCCTCCGGGCATACCACACCGCCTCCGGGCATACAACACCGCCTCCGGGCATACTTCACCGCCTCCGGGCATACCACACCGCCTCCGGGCATACAACACCGCCTCCGGGCATACTACACCGCCTCCGGGCATACCACACCGCCTCCGGGCATACAACACCGCCTCCGGGCATACTGCACCGCCTCCGGGCATACCACACCGCCTCCGGGCATACAACACCGCCTCCGGGCATACTACACCGCCTCCGGGCATACCAGACCGCCTCAGGGCATACAACACCGCCTCCGGGCATACAACACCGCCTCCGGGCATACCACACCGCCTCCGGGCATACAACACCGCCTCCGGGCATACAACACCGCCTCCGGGCATACCACACAGCCTCCGGGCATACAACACCGCCTCCGGGCATACAACACCGCCTCCGGGCATACCACACCGTCTCACGTCATCATCAGCAACATCATCAGCAACATCATCAGCAACATCACCAGCAACATCATCAGCAACATCATCAGCAACATCATCAGCAACATCATCAGCAACATCATCAGCAACATCATCATCAACATCATCATCAATATCATCATCAACATCATCATCAACATCATCATCAACATCATCAGCAACATCATCAGCAACATCATCAGCAACATCATCAGCAACATCATCAACAACATCATCATCAGCAACATCATCATCAGCAACATCATCATCAGCAACATCATCATCATCATCATCATCATCATCATCATCATCATCATCATCATCATCATCATCATCATCATCATCATCATCATCATCATCATCATCATCATCATCATCATCATCATCATCATCATCATCATCATCATCATCATCATCATTATCATCATCATGCCCGGAGGCGGTGTTGTACCGCCTCCGGGCATACCACACCGCCTCCGGGCATACAACACCGCCTCCGGGCATACTACACCGCCTCCGGGCATACCACACTGCCTCCGGGCATACAACACCGCCTCCGGGCATACTGCACCGCCTCCGGGCATACCACACCGCCTCCGGGCATACAACACCGCCTCCGGGCATACTACACCGCCTCCGGGCATACCAGACCGCCTCAGGGCATACAACACCGCCTCCGGGCATACAACACCGCCTCCGGGCATACCACACCGCCTCCGGGCATACAACACCGCCTCCGGGCATACAACACCGCCTCCGGGCATACCACACCGCCTCCGGGCATACAACACCGCCTCCGGGCATACAACACCGCCTCCGGGCATACCACACCGCCTCCGGGCATACAACACCGCCTCCGGGCATACAAAACCGCCTCCGGGCATACCACACCGCCTCCGGGCATACAACACCGCCTCCGGGCATACAACACCGCCTCCGGGCATACCACACCGTCTCACGTCATCATCAGCAACATCATCAGCATCATCATCAGCAACATCACCAGCAACATCATCAGCAACATCATCAGCAACATCATCAGCAACATCATCAGCAACATCATCAGCAACATCATCATCAACATCATCATCAACATTATCATCAACATCATCATCAACATCATCATCAACATCATCAGCAACATCATCAGCAACATCATCAGCAACATCATCAGCAACATCATCAACAACATCATCATCAGCAACATCATCATCAGCAACATCATCATCAGCAACATCATCATCATCATCATCATCATCATCATCATCATCATCATCATCATCATCATCATCATCATCATCATCATCATCATCATCATCATCATCATCATCATCATCATCATCATCATCATCATCATCATCATCATCATCATCATCATCATCATCATCATCATCATCATCATCATCATCATTATCATCATCATGCCCGGAGGCGGTGTTGTACCGCCTCCGGGCATACCACACCGCCTCCGGGCATACAACACCGCCTCCGGGCATACTACACCGCCTCCGGGCATACCACACCGCCTCCGGGCATACAACACCGCCTCCGGGCATACTACACCGCCTCCGGGCATACTACACCGCCTCCGGGCATACAACACCGCCTCCGGGCATACAACACCGCCTCCGGGCATACCACACCGCCTCCGGGCATGCAACACCGCCTCCGGGCATACAACACCGCAAACGGGCATACCACACCGTCTCACGTCATCATCAGCAACATCATCAGCAACATCATCAGCAACATCATCAGCAACATCATCAGCAACATCACCAGCAACATCATCAGCAACATCATCAGCAACATCATCAGCAACATCATCATCAACATCATCATCAACATCATCATTAACATCATCATCAACATCAACATCATCATCAACATCATCATCAACATCATCATCAACATCATCATCAACATCATCATCAACATCATCATCAACATCATCATCAACATCATCATCAACATCATCATCAACATCATCAGCAACATCATCAGCAACATCATCAGCAACATCATCAGCAACATCATCAACAACATCATCATCAGCAACATCATCATCAGCAACATCATCATCAGCAACATCATCATCATCATCATCATCATCATCATCATCATCATCATCATCATCATCATCATCATCATCATCATCATCATCATCATCATCATCATCATCATCATCATCATCATCATCATCGTCATCATCATCATCATCATCATCATCATCATCATCATCATCATCATCATCATCATCATCATCATCATCATCATCATCATCATCATCATCATCATCATCATCATTATCATCATCATGCCCGGAGGCGGTGTTGTACCGCCTCCGGGCATACCACACCGCCTCCGGGCATACAACACCGCCTCCGGGCATACTACACCGCCTCCGGGCATACCACACCGCCTCCGGGCATACAACACCGCCTCCGGGCATACTATTCCGCCTCCGGGCATACCACACCGCCTCCGGGCATACAACACCGCCTCCGGGCATACTGCACCGCCTCCGGGCATACCACACCGCCTCCGGGCATACAACACCGCCTCCGGGCATACTACACCGCCTCCGGGCATACCAGACCGCCTCAGGGCATACAACACCGCCTCCGGGCATACAACACCGCCTCCGGGCATACCACACCGCCTCCGGGCATACAACACCGCCTCCGGGCATACAACACCGCCTCCGGGCATACCACACCGCCTCCGGGCATACAACACCGCCTCCGGGCATACAACACCGCCTCCGGGCATACCACACCGTCTCACGTCATCATCAGCAACATCATCAGCAACATCATCAGCAACATCACCAGCAACATCATCAGCAACATCATCAGCAACATCATCAGCAACATCATCAGCAACATCATCAGCAACATCATCATCAACATCATCATCAACATCATCATCAACATCATCATCAACATCATCATCAACATCATCAGCAACATCATCAGCAACATCATCAGCAACATCATCAGCAACATCATCAACAACATCATCATCAGCAACATCATCATCAGCAACATCATCATCAGCAACATCATCATCATCATCATCATCATCATCATCATCATCATCATCATCATCATCATCATCATCATCATCATCATCATCATCATCATCACCATCATCATCATCATCATCATCATCATCATCATCATCATCATCATCATCATCATCATCATCATCATCATCATCATCATCATCATCATCATCATCATCATCATCATTATCATCATCATGCCCGGAGGCGGTGTTGTACCGCCTCCGGGCATACCACACCGCCTCCGGGCATACAACACCGCCTCCGGGCATACTTCACCGCCTCCGGGCATACCACACCGCCTCCGGGCATACAACACCGCCTCCGGGCATACTACACCGCCTCCGGGCATACCACACCGCCTCCGGGCATACAACACCGCCTCCGGGCATACTGCACCGCCTCCGGGCATACCACACCGCCTCCGGGCATACAACACCGCCTCCGGGCATACTACACCGCCTCCGGGCATACCAGACCGCCTCAGGGCATACAACACCGCCTCCGGGCATACAACACCGCCTCCGGGCATACCACACCGCCTCCGGGCATACAACACCGCCTCCGGGCATACAACACCGCCTCCGGGCATACCACACAGCCTCCGGGCATACAACACCGCCTCCGGGCATACAACACCGCCTCCGGGCATACCACACCGTCTCACGTCATCATCAGCAACATCATCAGCAACATCATCAGCAACATCACCAGCAACATCATCAGCAACATCATCAGCAACATCATCAGCAACATCATCAGCAACATCATCAGCAACATCATCATCAACATCATCATCAATATCATCATCAACATCATCATCAACATCATCATCAACATCATCAGCAACATCATCAGCAACATCATCAGCAACATCATCAGCAACATCATCAACAACATCATCATCAGCAACATCATCATCAGCAACATCATCATCAGCAACATCATCATCATCATCATCATCATCATCATCATCATCATCATCATCATCATCATCATCATCATCATCATCATCATCATCATCATCATCATCATCATCATCATCATCATCATCATCATCATCATCATCATCATCATCATCATCATCATCATCATCATCATCATTATCATCATCATGCCTGGAGGCGGTGTTGTACCGCCTCCGGGCATACCACACCGCCTCCGGGCATACAACACCGCCTCCGGGCATACTACACCGCTTCCGGGCATACCACACCGCCTCCGGGCATACAACACCGCCTCCGGGCATACTACACCGCCTGCGGGCATACAACACCGCCTCCGGGCATACAACACCGCCTCCGGGCATACTACACCGCCTCCGGGCATACCACACCGCCTCCGGGCATACAACACCGCCTCCGGGCATACTGCACCGCCTCCGAGCATACCACACCGCCTCCGGGCATACAACACCGCCTCCGGGCATACTACACCGCCTCCGGGCATACCAGACCGCCTCAGGGCATACAACACCGCCTCCGGGCATACAACACCGCCTCCGGGCATACCACACCGCCTCCGGGCATACAACACCGCCTCCGGGCATACAACACCGCCTCCGGGCATACCACACCGCCTCCGGGCATACAACACCGCCTCCGGGCATACAACACCGCCTCCGGGCATACCACACCGTCTCACGTCATCATCAGCAACATCATCAGCAACATCATCAGCAACATCACCAGCAACATCATCAGCAACATCATCAGCAACATCATCAGCAACATCATCAGCAACATCATCATCAACATCATCATCAACATCATCATCAACATCATCATCAACATCATCATCAACATCATCAGCAACATCATCAGCAACATCATCAGCAACATCATCAGCAACATCATCAACAACATCATCATCAGCAACATCATCATCAGCAACATCATCATCAGCAACATCATCATCATCATCATCATCATCATCATCATCATCATCATCATCATCATCATCATCATCATCATCATCATCATCATCATCATCATCATCATCATCATCATCATCATCATCATCATCATCATCATCATCATCATCATCATCATCATCATCATCATCATCATCATCATCATCATCATCATCATCATTATCATCATCATGCCCGGAGGCGGTGTTGTACCGCCTCCGGGCATACCACACCGCCTCCGGGCATACAACACCGCCTCCGGGCATACTACACCGCCTCCGGGCATACCAAACCGCCTCCGGGCATACAACACCGCCTCCGGGCATACTACACCGCCTCCGGGCATACCACACCGCCTCCGGGCATACAACACCGCCTCCGGGCATACTGCACCGCCTCCGGGCATACCACACCGCCTCCGGGCATACAACACCGCCTCCGGGCATACTACACCGCCTCCGGGCATACCAGACCGCCTCAGGGCATACAACACCGCCTCCGGGCATACAACACCGCCTCCGGGCATACCACACCGCCTCCGGGCATACAACACCGCCTCCGGGCATACAACACCGCCTCCGGGCATACCACACCGCCTCCGGGCATACAACACCGCCTCCGGGCATACAACACCGCCTCCGGGCATA
>JAXIVJ010005411.1:27500-30000 GCA_036785665.1 Chirona hameri | reverse complement strand
CATCATCAGCAACATCATCATCAGCAACATCATCATCAGCAACATCATCATCATCATCATCATCATCATCATCATCATCATCATCATCATCATCATCATCATCATCATCATCATCATCATCATCATCATCATCATCATCATCATCATCATCATCATCATCATCGTCATCATCATCATCATCATCATCATCATCATCATCATCATCATCATCATCATCATCATCATCATCATCATCATCATCATCATCATCATCATCATCATTATCATCATCATGCCCGGAGGCGGTGTTGTACCGCCTCCGGGCATACCACACCGCCTCCGGGCATACAACACCGCCTCCGGGCATACTACACCGCCTCCGGGCATACCACACTGCCTCCGGGCATACAACACCGCCTCCGGGCATACTATTCCGCCTCCGGGCATACCACACCGCCTCCGGGCATACAACACCGCCTCCGGGCATACTGCACCGCCTCCGGGCATACCACACCGCCTCCGGGCATACAACACCGCCTCCGGGCATACTACACCGCCTCCGGGCATACCAGACCGCCTCAGGGCATACAACACCGCCTCCGGGCATACAACACCGCCTCCGGGCATACCACACCGCCTCCGGGCATACAACACCGCCTCCGGGCATACAACACCGCCTCCGGGCATACCACACCGCCTCCGGGCATACAACACCGCCTCCGGGCATACAACACCGCCTCCGGGCATACCACACCGTCTCACGTCATCATCAGCAACATCATCAGCAACATCATCAGCAACATCACCAGCAACATCATCAGCAACATCATCAGCAACATCATCAGCAACATCATCAGCAACATCATCAGCAACATCATCATCAACATCATCATCAACATCATCATCAACATCATCATCAACATCATCATCAACATCATCAGCAACATCATCAGCAACATCATCAGCAACATCATCAGCAACATCATCAACAACATCATCATCAGCAACATCATCATCAGCAACATCATCATCAGCAACATCATCATCATCATCATCATCATCATCATCATCATCATCATCATCATCATCATCATCATCATCATCATCATCATCATCATCATCATCATCATCATCATCATCATCATCATCATCATCATCATCATCATCATCATCATCATCATCATCATCATCATCATCATCATCATCATCATCATCATCATTATCATCATCATGCCCGGAGGCGGTGTTGTACCGCCTCCGGGCATACCACACCGCCTCCGGGCATACAACACCGCCTCCGGGCATACTTCACCGCCTCCGGGCATACCACACCGCCTCCGGGCATACAACACCGCCTCCGGGCATACTACACCGCCTCCGGGCATACCACACCGCCTCCGGGCATACAACACCGCCTCCGGGCATACTGCACCGCCTCCGGGCATACCACACCGCCTCCGGGCATACAACACCGCCTCCGGGCATACTACACCGCCTCCGGGCATACCAGACCGCCTCAGGGCATACAACACCGCCTCCGGGCATACAACACCGCCTCCGGGCATACCACACCGCCTCCGGGCATACAACACCGCCTCCGGGCATACAACACCGCCTCCGGGCATACCACACAGCCTCCGGGCATACAACACCGCCTCCGGGCATACAACACCGCCTCCGGGCATACCACACCGTCTCACGTCATCATCAGCAACATCATCAGCAACATCATCAGCAACATCACCAGAAACATCATCAGCAACATCATCAGCAACATCATCAGCAACATCATCAGCAACATCATCAGCAACATCATCATCAACATCATCATCAATATCATCATCAACATCATCATCAACATCATCATCAACATCATCAGCAACATCATCAGCAACATCATCAGCAACATCATCAGCAACATCATCAACAACATCATCATCAGCAACATCATCATCAGCAACATCATCATCAGCAACATCATCATCATCATCATCATCATCATCATCATCATCATCATCATCATCATCATCATCATCATCATCATCATCATCATCATCATCATCATCATCATCATCATCATCATCATCATCATCATCATCATCATCATCATCATCATCATCATCATCATTATCATCATCATGCCTGGAGGCGGTGTTGTACCGCCTCCGGGCATACCACACCGCCTCCGGGCATACAACACCGCCTCCGGGCATACTACACCGCTTCCGGGCATACCACACCGCCTCCGGGCATACAACACCGCCTCCGGGCATACTACACCGCCTGCGGGCATACAACACCGCCTCCGGGCATACAACACCGCCTCCGGGCATACTACACCGCCTCCGGGCATACCACACCGCCTCCGGGCATACAACACCGCCTCCGGGCATACTGCACCGCCTCCGGGCATACCACACCGCCTCCGGGCATACAACACCGCCTCCGGGCATACTACACCGCCTCCGGGCATACCAGACCGCCTCAGGGCATACAACACCGCCTCCGGGCATACAACACC
>JAXIVJ010005411.1:7500-10000 GCA_036785665.1 Chirona hameri | reverse complement strand
AGCAACATCATCATCAGCAACATCATCATCAGCAACATCATCATCATCATCATCATCATCATCATCATCATCATCATCATCATCATCATCATCATCATCATCATCATCATCATCATCATCATCATCATCATCATCATCATCATCATCATCATCATCATCATCATCATCATCATCATCATCATCATCATCATCATCATCATCATCATCATCATCATCATCATCATCATCATCATCATCATCATCATTATCATCATCATGCCCGGAGGCGGTGTTGTACCGCCTCCGGGCATACCACACCGCCTCCGGGCATACAACACCGCCTCCGGGCATACTACACCGCCTCCGGGCATACCACACCGCCTCCGGGCATACAACACCGCCTCCGGGCATACTACACCGCCTCCGGGCATACTACACCGCCTCCGGGCATACAACACCGCCTCCGGGCATACAACACCGCCTCCGGGCATACCACACCGCCTCCGGGCATGCAACACCGCCTCCGGGCATACAACACCGCAAACGGGCATACCACACCGTCTCACGTCATCATCAGCAACATCATCAGCAACATCATCAGCAACATCATCAGCAACATCATCAGCAACATCACCAGCAACATCATCAGCAACATCATCAGCAACATCATCAGCAACATCATCATCAACATCATCATCAACATCATCATTAACATCATCATCAACATCAACATCATCATCAACATCATCATCAACATCATCATCAACATCATCATCAACATCATCATCAACATCATCATCAACATCATCATCAACATCATCATCAACATCATCATCAACATCATCAGCAACATCATCAGCAACATCATCAGCAACATCATCAGCAACATCATCAACAACATCATCATCAGCAACATCATCATCAGCAACATCATCATCAGCAACATCATCATCATCATCATCATCATCATCATCATCATCATCATCATCATCATCATCATCATCATCATCATCATCATCATCATCATCATCATCATCATCATCATCATCATCATCATCATCATCATCATCATCATCATCATCATCATCATCATCATCATCATCATCATCATCATCATCATCATCATCATCATCATCATCATCATCATCATCATCATTATCATCATCATGCCCGGAGGCGGTGTTGTACCGCCTCCGGGCATACCACACCGCCTCCGGGCATACAACACCGCCTCCGGGCATACTACACCGCCTCCGGGCATACCACACCGCCTCCGGGCATACAACACCGCCTCCGGGCATACTATTCCGCCTCCGGGCATACCACACCGCCTCCGGGCATACAACACCGCCTCCGGGCATACTGCACCGCCTCCGGGCATACCACACCGCCTCCGGGCATACAACACCGCCTCCGGGCATACTACACCGCCTCCGGGCATACCAGACCGCCTCAGGGCATACAACACCGCCTCCGGGCATACAACACCGCCTCCGGGCATACCACACCGCCTCCGGGCATACAACACCGCCTCCGGGCATACAACACCGCCTCCGGGCATACCACACCGCCTCCGGGCATACAACACCGCCTCCGGGCATACAACACCGCCTCCGGGCATACCACACCGTCTCACGTCATCATCAGCAACATCATCAGCAACATCATCAGCAACATCACCAGCAACATCATCAGCAACATCATCAGCAACATCATCAGCAACATCATCAGCAACATCATCAGCAACATCATCATCAACATCATCATCAACATCATCATTAACATCATCATCAACATCATCATCAACATCATCAGCAACATCATCAGCAACATCATCAGCAACATCATCAGCAACATCATCAACAACATCATCATCAGCAACATCATCATCAGCAACATCATCATCAGCAACATCATCATCATCATCATCATCATCATCATCATCATCATCATCATCATCATCATCATCATCATCATCATCATCATCATCATCATCATCATCATCATCATCATCATCATCATCATCATCATCATCATCATCATCATCATCATCATCATCATAATCATCATCATCATCATCATCATCATCATAATCATCATCATCATCATCATCATCATCATCATCATCATTATCATCATCATGCCCGGAGGCGGTGTTGTACCGCCTCCGGGCATACCACACCGCCTCCGGGCATACAACACCGCCTCCGGGCATACTTCACCGCCTCCGGGCATACCACACCGCCTCCGGGCATACAACACCGCCTCCGGGCATACTACACCGCCTCCGGGCATACCACACCGCCTCCGGGCATACAACACCGCCTCCGGGCATACTGCACCGCCTCCGGGCATACCACACCGCCTCCGGGCATACAACACCGCCTCCGGGCATACTACACCGCCTCCGGGCATACCAGACCGCCTCAGGGCATACAACACCGCCTCCGGGCATACAACACCGCCTCCGGGCATACCACACCGCCTCCGGGCATACAACACCGCCTCCGGGCATACAACA
>JAXIVJ010005410.1:0-74236 GCA_036785665.1 Chirona hameri | reverse complement strand
GGCAAACGCATGTTTTTGCCCCCGCCCCCAAACCGTTCCGGGAGGTTATAATTTTTGCTCCGGGAAGGCGTGATTTACCCCTCTTCCCCCGCTCAACGACTCTTTCGCGCTGACGACCCGACGCCACACACCCCAGGTCAACGACTCTGGCGCTGACAACCCGACCCCCCTCCCCCCCCCCCCCGCCGGTCAACAACCTTTTCGCTGACGAAACGGAACAAAAATTTACCTCCCCAAACTCGAAACCTAGATCCGCCACTGCCCAGTGGTGGCGACGCCCATACCGTTACGCTACGTTACGATACAAAACAACGAATAATCTATCTAGGGAAACGATCTATCTATCTAGAAACAGTCCAGCTATATTACATCTCACCCAGTGCTTCATCTCGAGATAGATGGAACTACGATACATTGGCAGCAGCTTTATTTTGACTCGACGCTGCGTCATCTTTCGCCAGGTGCTGGCAACGGACACAAGCCTACCACCTACGCGGTGGCCGGCGCCGTGCCAGGCCAGGACAGCGATGAAGATGTGCCGCCATCGTGGAACGTCCGGTCCGGGGCCCCAGCCGGTCGACGCGGGGGACAACCGCTGGAGCCAGGCGAGCGACGACAGCGCCCCTGGCGGCGGGTCGTACAACCTGCAGTAGCCGGCGGTGACTCGAGTGAGTGCGGTCCTGTTGAAGTCGGCGCTGTGAGATAGTGTCGGCACTTGGCGATCGGCTGTGCAGACATTTTATTCGCCACATTGCAACACCTGGGTCGCTCTCTGCGCTGCGTCGGCTCTGAACCCCAGCCACGGATGGGCAAACTGTGGAAGTTTTGCATCGTAGGCAATATGGATGCATGCGTGCATGTTTTATGGCAAACTGCTCGACATTTGTCATCGCCCCACAGGCCACAGGTAAGCTCTCCTAAAAAGAGTAGCTACCCTGGTAAGTGTTGTTTGGACCAGCAATCGTTTACATGTGCTCGGGAGAACAGAACACGTTTAAGATGAGCTCATGTTAGATCTCGTCCTCCGTTATATGCTGAAGTTGCTGATGGAGACCGAACTAGTGGTGAAATTCAGAATTGATGCCCATTAGGTATGGCAGTGTCATGAAGTGTGGTTAGAATTCCAGCAACTGTCACCATGTTGTCCGCCCCAGTAGATCAGTCGGATGAGCGCTAGGCTTCTGATTTCACCCGGTGTTTGCCCGAGTTCGAGTCGCTTCGGCGCTCGCTATTTGCACCTGACTGGGATGACCGGCGGCCGGTGGCCACGGTCCATTCAAGGTCAGGTGACGTCAGAGAGAGAGAGAGAGGGGCGGACCGTGTCCAGGCATGGCGGGCAAGTACAACTTTCGCTCCAAATTTCTGCCGGACGCCAGGAATTGCGGGATCAGATGGTGGGGTCAGGACCCGCGCAACAAGCTCTGCTTAGTCCTGACCTCGGAAATCCATCCATTCAAAAGATTTGGACTACATTTATAAACAATGATATGGCCAAAGATTATCTCGGGAATATTGACACACATGAGGGCTTATATTAACTTAAAGGCTAAGCAAAGACAATGCATAACATTTAGCAGTATTCATTAATTATGTAATACTAAGGAATCGACAATGTACCGAAGTGTGAACCTTTGTCCATAGTACCTACATTGTCGATTGTGTATGTACATCCAGTACATTGGTGTGTGCCGTGTCCCAGACTCCTAGCTTTGCGCTTTCGAAGACGTCTGTGGGGTCGCCTGTGATTATGTCGGACCCTGACAAACTTTCAACACCCCCGGACCGGCCCCCAAACCGGCCCCGGACCGGCCCCGGACGCTGAATACAGTCGGTGCGGTCATTCGCCTTTGCCGCGCTTCTTATAATATCCGTTTTGCTATTGTACTCGCCATGTATTCTGACTTAGACCAAACACTCTATGAAACGGTTCATCAATAAACAGAAACAAACTAAGAACACAATGAGAAGGCTAGTCTACCTACTGGTACCACTCAGCACTTCATAACTGCACCACAGTACATCTGCAGTTGGTAGACTGCACCGCAATACATCTGCAGTGGTAGACTGCACCGCAATACATCTGCAGTTGGTAGACTGCACCGCAATACATCTGCAGTTCGGTAGACTGTACCGCAATACATGTGTAGTTGATAGACTGCGCCGCAATACATGTGCAGTTGGTAGACTGCACCGCAGTTCACTTGCAGTTGGTAGACTGCAACCGCACTAGGGGTAAGTCGGCTAAGAGTACGAACTTAGTGCATATTGCTAACTCACCGCGTTTTTGTATTGATTGACAGCTATTGTCACTCGCTACATAAAGTTCAATCCATTATCTCTCATCGGTCAGCATTAGTGACGAACCGATATGTAAAAGTATGGCCACATACACTTTTCGACAACCTTGCATTTGCGTACGGCACGGCACTCAAGGCACGACGCTCCACGGCTCATCGAACTTGACGTATACACGAGGAAAACATAGCAGTGACAGGAACCTTTGCAACGAACTGTAACTCCAAACTCTCACTCTCACACGCCCGATAATGGAGCCAGGGGTATCAATGCATTCATAATTCGGTCTATAAAATTATCATTAATGAATCAACGATCAAATGTGTGTCTTTTTACGCTACCAGTTCGGATACTGGCATTCTGCTTCATAAGTGTCAGCAATTTATTGGGTAATAATACTCAGTAAACACATAAGTTTGTGTGCGTACTCTTACCCTCCAGAGCAATGCGTACTCTTGGCCCCGGGTACTCTGCACACAAAACATGTTAATAAATGGCGCACCAATCGAAGGAAGAGAATAAAACTATCACACAATACGCAAAACTTCCTTCTCTTTCCAAATAAGCAACGACTATAAATCAGAGGTGCTTGCTAAGACGGAAAAATATAGATATATACCTATATTTTTCCATTACCTTCTACGTTACATCAGCCTCACGTACAATACGTTAACGTGTCTCAGAACGGCAAATGAAGCCGCAGCGCGGCTAAATTTGTGATGCCTTGTGAAGGCAATGGTGGCTTGCTTATGACACTAAATAGCGTTGCTCCGACGTTGCTAAGCAGGTGAAACAGCTGGTGCGTACTCTTACCCGCCGCGCACCCTTACCCGCCCTACCCTATATCGGCACAGTTGTTTTTGGTTTTATCAATGACAAAATATGTGTTATTCAGATAAAAAAATCACGACTGGGCTGTAAACAAAGTCACCGTAAATACGTATATTTCAATGCACAAAATACACCAAGAAACACACACGGCACACTATGTATAATGAAACGCGTCCCATTTTCCACGCAGACTGTATTGCTGGTCTGCGGAAAATCATCACGCTGCACGCTACCTCTGGCAGTCTGCCAATTTAGCGTAGGTATAACCCAGGCACAGCGATATTGCGATAGCCTGAGAAGTTGATATTTAATCCTCTATCTCCAGTTACGCCACAATATTACACCATTTGAAGCTCGTAAAATGCACACAATGGTGTCCACTGCGCACAAAACTGGTTCACTGTGACTGCATGACGTGATGAGATTGTATTCATACAGACTGAACATGGACGTCATGATATTGCCTTTGATCATTGAAAAGATTTGCAGCATGATATGAATTTACACTCCGACACCAACGCTACAAATGTATACTGACTATGTCATCTGAAAGCATGACAAACTGTCGACGAACGTTTCCCCAGATCACTATTGCGTCGGTGGTATACACGCCATACATCACATTACTTTCTGGAACAATCGATACAAAATGCCCTGGTCCCAATACACAAACGCAGCATTCAATGGCGTCATTACCGGGAAGCGTGGTGCTCAGATCGGTCATCATGACTAGAATGGGTGGAGCGAATGGCTATGATGGCGTCGTGAACGCTCGGATACAGCTGGTTCTCCTCCAGTGAGCTCCGGCAGGAGAGTAGAGTTTTAAGCACCGCATCTGAAATCATGACCGGACGCATAATGTGTTGCCGACACATTTAGAAGCAGTTGTGTATGTTGTTCAGCTAGCGTTTCTAAAGACAATGCGAAACAGTGTTCTGCCGAGACGTTTTTTTCCTTCTCGAAAAGCATATTTCTCACTTTCAAATTATGTAAAAATGCAAACCGATCAAACTGCTACTTGCAACTTAGAACTTAAGCAAAGCCAAACAAGTCAGTTGATATCTCAGCCGTATTGCTTGCGCATGAGACTGTTTAATTTATCCAATGATAACCCATCCTGCCCGGCCTACGGCTACAGTGAGCCCGGAAGCTGGATAACTGACCTGTACAGCCTGCGAGGCAGCAGTGCACCCCCAGCTGCTGGTACTCCCGGACCGTGGCCATCAGCGCCCGAGTGGACGCCGAGTCCGTGAAGACGACACAGCTCATGTCCAGCACCAGCGACCCAAACTGAAACACCAAACATGACGATACATGACAAGTCTCTGAAGCGTGTGGTGCAGAGCGCTGAGGTGAAACGGCGACAGAACGTCTCTGGGTGCTGACCACACAGACGGGAAGACAAAGGATAGGTGTTGCTGGAAAAAGAAGGTTCATAGCAATGCATTTGTTATTGAAACGGAAATTTATCAAACAGATACTAACTCGTTACGACTCCGTGTCGGCTCATTACGACTCGTGGCTAAGTTTCTAATATTGCGTGAAACCGACTCAACTGCGACTCAGGTGAGTTAAGTTGAATTTGGGTCAGCTTCGACTCAATTACAATTCAAGCTGAGTTAAGTATATTTCGAATCAAAATTAACCCATCAACTCTGAGTTGATGGGTTAATTTTGCATGATTCTAATTTTGCACTTTGATGAAGATGTCTCTAAAAGTGATCCTACCTTCAGATATATGTCAGTCTCTTTACACTCCTCAGCGGTGAGGTCATCTTTGTCCTGCGAAGACAACACATTCGAAATGCTCAACGACCCAAACAGAATGTGAATATCGACATTGTACTGTTCAATAATAATTACACTCATGTACTGTAGGATATATAAAATAAATAAATCGTCAGCCAAACGATTGCTCACACGATAATAAAGAGCTAATTACCTATTCCACCGTGAGTGGGTGATATCGAACAATTCGGGTTCGCATATACACCTAAAACTCATGTTGCCACTAAATGAATGCTGCACCCAGAGACAATATCCCAGTAGCGGCAAAAATATCCCATGCTTGCCTCAGCTGTCATTTGATGACAGCGTTTCGAGGCACTCAGTACTCACCGCTGTGGTGCTGAGAGGACACGGCCTCTCCGCGTTGCTGACGTCATCACTCTCGCTGTCTTCAGCTGTTAGTGGTATGAGCAACTGCACCGAAGGTAAGGCGGAGTGACAGAGCATTGGTTAGTGAGTTGCGAACAGGTTATATAAATGTACCGAGACCGACTAGCGATAGATAGGATTGCTGACAGCCACCGAAACATATTAAATTGATATAACTGTTATTTTACCCGAAGTACTACTACAGCAGAGAAACACCGTCAACAGAAATGTCGGCTTAGCTACCACCGATCGTTTAAAAGCATTACGCGGAAACTCTGGAAATAAATGTAAAATAAGCTACAATTTGCACTAAAACAGAATCAGAAATTGTTACCAACCTTAAGATAAAGTTTTGCCTGATCCCTTGCAAGAGTTTCTCCAAGAAAATGGAGAATGGTCAAATTATTCAGTGTGGAAGCTATGGCTCGCAGTGTGGAGCTTTGGCACCGATACCATAAAGCAGGAAGCGACTCTGGATGTAAAAAATGTCGAAAATGGCTTCAACCAACAACGAACTACAGGAAAACGTTTCTTAGTATATAGCCCTTCACCGACTCAGTCACGCCCCTCAGCCACTCAACCGGGGACCATAGGCGTACCCACGGGGGGGGGGGGGGGCAAACGGGACAATTGCCCCCTCTTGAAGGTCCGTACGTGCCTCCTTGGCCGTATGCTCCCCTTTTGAAATAGGGCCCGAAGGGTCCTATTTCGAGAGGAATATTTTTTTTTTGATTTTTAAAAGTTTTTTTTTGTTGTTGAAAATATGCCACTCTAAAAATATAGTGGGCCAAATCCGTTTAGTTTTTTTTTTGGTGGAGGTAATTTATGCACCCTGATAAAAAATTGCCCCCTCCTGGAGTGAATCCTGGGTACGCCACTGCCGGGGACCCACCTCCGTGTCTGTGTGTCGGTGACCCACCTCCGTGTCTGGTTTGCTGCCGGTGGAGACGCGGCGCCAGCTGTGTTGAGATGTCACGTGACTTGCGGCCGACCGGCGGCGGGCCGCCTCCAGCCCGGTCAGCGCCGCCAGCCGCCGGCGGAAGTAACTGATGTTGCAGAAGTGCAGCGCGCCGCCGAACCGGAAGACGCATACATCCGGCACCGGCTCCGCCTGAAGCGGTCACAGAGCGCGTTAGACCAGTGGTTTTCAATGGGAAGTGTATGTTACCCCCTTTCGCTGACCAGAATAACTAATTACCTCCTCCCCCATTGTGCAGAACACACTTCTCGGCTTTAACCCGGCAGTCACTGGGGTATATTCTGTAACATGACTCACGGGGAGGGGGGGGGGGGGGGGTAGCCCCCCCCTGGTATCTTCAGAACCAATGATCGCAGCGGGACGCGCAAGGCGGCATTTGAAAGCGCTCAATGAGAGAAGCCTAACGCAAGCTTAAAAAAATCAAATTAAGGTCACATGTCAGGTCACGGTCAAGTCAAACGTCAAAATCGAGGTATTTGAGTTTATGGACAATACTTGCCATCCATGACCTTCGATTGCGCCTATAATCACCCAAAGTGCTGTCATAGGTATGATACATATCCCACATGAGCTAAAGTGAGATTGTTAGAAAATATCAAGGTCAAGGTCAGGTCACAAAAGGTCACTACACACAAAATATCTACGAAAGTCATGCAGCACATGTTTTATGGATGCTTTTACTCGTAGAATTCGATAGTAGTAGTCATTTTACCACCTGACTTCATTTACGTGAAGTTAGTGTCAAGTTCAGGTCAAGTTCAGGCCACTGAAAGTCAAAATTTGAAATTGATAAATCGAAATGAAAAAAGCATGTTTATACATCAGTGTTATCTTAAAAAACATACTGGCATTTATTTGTCTGTATCCGGTCAATAAAAGCCAAAAAAACGCAATTTCAAAATATGACGTCATGATTTACCCATACTTTATATGCCATGACAGTCAAAAAAGATGATATCCCTATATTATCTCTATATAATAAATCCTATCTCTATATTATAAATCCTAAAAGATGACCCGCCGCCGCCGCCGCCGCCGCCGGGGTGACGCCCTAAATCGGTTCCTGTGCAGTCGTCTGATGAGTTTTGAACGTTATTTTTTCAGGACTTTTGGGTTCTGTGATTCAACAGGTCGTATTAAGTTTTGGTGTTGATCCGACCGACGGTGCGGCGTCGGCACGTGCGCGCGTGCGCCATTCGTTTAACATGGGAAACGCGACATTGTGAAATCGCGAAAATCGGGCAAGTTTCGCCCGGTTCCCCGGCCGCTTGCTCGGCAACCGAGAATCGCAGCGATATGCGAGCAGCACTATGTGATAGATAATCGATTGGCCTTGCGTATAGGATGTCGTCCAGAGCGATGCGCGTGCCACGTGCAAAGTTGTAACCACTTTCATGATAAAATTGGCATATTCAGGATTTAAATTGGTGCTCGGAAACCGTTCGACGTAGAAGGCTGAACCGGGCAACATTTTGCAGGCACAGCGACCGTCTTCAAATTAGATGTGTTACTCACAGCTGTGTGGCTAATATTTTGGAGTTGAAGTTGAAATGCAATATTTTTGGACAATGCAATCCTTCACACCGCCGTAACACCCAAAACGAGGACAAACTTGACCGGCAAATTTACACAGACGGATAGCACAGTTCTTGCTGACCTATATCCACCCAAAATATTCTGTAAATCGCTGATAGGGAACTTATGCTGAAGTCAAACGTAAACGATTACCGACGCTAACGTTGCGAAATAATTGCGTCGAATAAAATAGCGTCGTTTAAGTTTGCCCAAGACTGACACTGCCGCAGTCAAATTCATCAATGAGCGCATGACTAGCAGACGTCGCACCTCCCTCCCGGGGAGATTTTGTTGAAGCCGGTTGACATATGTCAGGCATGTAAACCGCTAAAATGTTTTGGCAGAGACTGCGACACGGGAACGAGATACGGTAAGAAGATATGGGAACGAAATACAGCAACAAGATACGGAAACTGGGTACGGAAAGGGATGCTGGAACGAGATACGAGAAACGATACGGGAATGAGATACGGTAACTAGATATGGTAAGGAGATATCGGAACGGTGTACTAGATACGGGAATAAGATACGGGAGCGGGATACGGGAACGGGCCACGGGAACGGGATACGGGAACGGGCTACGGGAACGGGATACGGGAACGGGATACGGGAACGGGATATGTGAACGGGATACGGGAACGGGATACGGGAACGGGATACGGGAACGGGATACGGGAACGGGATACGGGAACGGGATACGGGAACGGGATACGGGATACGGGAACGGGATACGGGAACGGGATACGGGAACGGGATACGGGAATGGGATACCGAAACAAGATACGGAAACGGGATACGAGAACGGGGACTGGAGTGGGAGCGCGATACGGGATACTGGAACGGGATACGGCAACGGGATACAGGAATGGGATACGGCAACGGGTACGGGATGGGATACGGGAATGGGATACGGGAATGGGATACGGGAATGGGATACGAGAATGGGATACGGGAATGGGATACGGGAATGGGATACGGGAATGGGATACGGGAATAGGATACGGGAATGGGATACGGGAATGGGATACGGGAATGGGATACGGGAATGGGATACGGGAATGGGATACGGGAATGGGATACGGGAATGGGATACGGGAATGGGATACGGGAATGGGATACGGGAATGGGATACGGTAACTAGATATGGTAAGGAGATATCGGAACGGTGTACTAGATACGGGAATAAGATACGGGAGCGGGATACGGGAACGGGCCACGGGAACGGGCTACGGGAACGGGCTACGGGAACGGGATACGGGAACGGGATACGGGAACGGGATATGTGAACGGGATACGGGAACGGGATACGGGAACGGGATACGGGAACGGGATACGGGAACGGGATACGGGAACGGGATACGGGAACGGGATACGGGAACGGGATACGGGAACGGGATACGGGAACGGGATACGGGAACGGGATACGGGAACGGGATACGGGAATGGGATACCGAAACAAGATACGGAAACGGGATACGAGAACGGGGACTGGAGTGGGAGCGCGATACGGGATACTGGAACGGGATACGGCAACGGGATACAGGAATGGGATACGGCAACGGGTACGGGAATGGGATACGGGAATGGGATACGGGAATGGGATACGAGAATGGGATACGGGAATGGGATACGGGAATGGGATACGGGAATGGGATACGGGAATGGAATACGGGAATAGGATACGGGAATGGGATACGGGAATGGGATACGGGAATGGGATACGGGAATGGGATACGGGAATGGGATACGGGAATGGGATACGGGAATGGGATACGGGAATGGGATACGGGAATGGGATACGGGAATGGGATACGGGAATGGGATACGGGAATGGGATACGGGAATGGGATACGGGAATGGGATACGGGAATGGGATACGGGAATGGGATACGGGAATGGGATACGGGAATGGGATACGGGAATGGGATACGGGAATGGGATACGGGAACATGATATGGGATACGGGAACGGGATACGGGAACGGGATACGGGAACGGGATACGGGAACGGGATACGGGAACAGAATACGGGAACGGAATACGGGAACGGAAAACGGGAACTGGATACGAGAACGAGATAGGGGAACGGGATACGGAAACGGGATGCGGGAACGGGATAGGGTAAAGGGATACGGAAACGGGATACGGGAACGGGATACGGGAACGGGATACGGGAACGGGATACGGGAAGGGGATACGGGAACGGGATGCGGGAACGGGATACGGGAACGGGATACGGGAACGGGATACGGGAACGGGATACGGGAACGGGATACGGGAACGGGATACGGGAACGGGATACGGGAACGGGATACGGGAACGGGATACGGGAACGGGATACGGGAACGGGATACGGGAACGGGATACGGGAACGGGATACGGGAACGGGATACGGGAACGGGATACGGGAACGGGATACGGGAACGGGATACGGGAACGGGATACGGGAACGGGATACGGGATACGGGAATGAGATACGGAACGGTATACGGGAACGCGATACAGGAACAGGATACGGGAACGCGATACGGGAACAGGATACGGGAACAGGATACGGGAACAGGATACGGAACGGGATACGGGAACGGGATACGGGAACGGGATATGGGAACGGGATACGGGAACGGGATACGAGAACGGGATACGAGAACGGGATACGGGAACTGGATACGGGAAAGGGATACGGGAACGGGATACGGGAACGGGATACGGGATACGGGAACGGGATACGGGAACGGGATACGGGAACGGGATACGGGAACGGGATACGGGAACGGGATACGGGAACGGGATACGGGATACGGGAAAGGGATACGGGAACGGGATACGGGAACGGGATACGGGAACGGGATACGGGAACAGGATACGGGAACGGAATACGGGAACGGGATGCGAAAACGTGATACGGGAACGGTATACGGGAACGGGAACGGGATACGGGAACGGGAAACGGGAAAGGGATACGGGAACGGGATACGGGAACGGGATACGGGATACGGCATACGGGAATGGGATACGGGATACGGGAACGGGATTCGGGAGCGGGATACGGGAACGGGATACGGGAACGGGATACGGGAACGGGATACGGGAACGGGATACGGGAACGGGATACGGGAACGGGATAAGGGAACGGGATACGGGAACGGGATACGGGATACGGGAACGGGATACGGGAACGGGATACGGGAACGGGATACGGGAACAGGATACGGGAACGGGATACGGGAACGGGATACGAGAACGGGATACAGTTGCATGATACGGGAACAGGATACGGGAACGGGATACGGGAACGGGACACGGCAAAGGGATACGGGAACGGGATACGGGAACGGTATACGGGAATAGGATGCGGGAATAGGATACGGGAACGGGATACGGGAACGGGATACGGGAACGGGATACGGGAACGGAATACGCGAACGGGATACGGGAACGGGATACGGGAACGGGATACGGGAACGGGATACGGGAACGGGATACGGGAACGGGATACGGGAACGGGATACGGGAACGGGATACGGGAACGGGATACGGGAACGGGATACGGGAACGAGATACTGGAACGGGATAATGGAACGGGATACGGGAACGGGATACGGGAACGGGATACGGGAACGGGATACGGGAACGGGATACGGGAACGGGATACGGGAACGGGATACGGGAACGGGATACGGGAACGGGATACGGGAACGGGATACGGGAACGGGATACGGGAACGGGATACGGGAACCGGATACGGGAACCGGATACGGGAAACGGATACGGGAACCGGATACGGGAACCGGATACGGGAACCGTATACGGGAACCGGATACGGGAACCGGATACGGGAACCGGATACGGGAAAGGGATACGGGAACAGAATACGGGAACGGGATACGGGAACGAGATACGGGAACGGGATACGGTAACGGGATACGGTAACGCGATACGGTAACGGGATACGGGAACGGGATACGGGAACGGGATACGGGAACAGGAAACGGGAACGGGAGACGGGAACGGGATACAAGAACGGGAACGGGATACGGGATACGGAATACGACATACGGACTACGGAATACGGAATACGGAATACGGAATAAGGAATAAGGAATACCGAATACTGAATACGAAATACGAGATACGGGAAACGGCTAGCATATATAAATTAGCTGGCTATATAAATTGCGCATCGCGCAATAAAGGCCATCTAGTCCCTATCCCTATCTATCTATATTATAAATCCTAAAAGATGACCCGCCGCCGCCGCCGCCGCCGCCGGAGTGACGCCCTAAATCGGTTCCTGTGCAGCCGTCTGATGAGTTATGAGGGTGATTTTTTTTAGAACTTTTGGGTCCCGTGATTCAACAGGTCGTATCAAGTTTTGGTGTCCATCCGACCGACGGTACGGCGTTGGCACGTGTGCGCGTGCGCCATTCGTTTAACATGGGAAACGCGACATTGTGAAATCGCGAAAAACGGCCAAGTTTCGCGCGGTTTCCGGGCCGCTTGCTCGTCAACCGAGAGTCGCAGCGATATGCGAGCAACACTATGTGATAGATAATTGATTGGCCTTGCGTATAGGATGTCGTCCAGAGCGATGCGCGTGCCACGTGCAAAGTCGTGACCACTTTCATGATAAAATTGGCATATTCAGGATTTAAATTGGTGCTCGGAAACCGTTCGACGTAGAACGCTGATCCGGGCACCATTTTGCAGGCGCAGTGACCGTCTTCAAATTATATTTGTTACTCAAAGCTGTGAGACTAATATTTTGGAGTTGAAGTTGAAATGCAATATTTTTGGACAATTTAATCCTTCACACCGCCGTAAGACCGAAAACGAGTACAAACTTGACCGGCAAAATTTACACCGACGGATAGCGCCGTTCTTGCTGACCTATATCCACCCAAAATATTATGTAAATCGCTCATAGGTAACTTATGCTGAAGTCAAACGTAAACGATTACCGACGCTAACGTTGCGAAATAATTGCGTCGAAGACAATATCATCGTTTAAGTTTGCCCAAGACTGACACTGCCGCAGTCAAATTCATCAATGAGCGCATGAATAGCAGACGTCGCACCTCCCTCCCGGGGAGATTTTGTTAAAGCCGGTTGACATATTTCAGGCATGTAAACCGCTACAATGTTTTGGCAGAGACTGCGACACGGGAACGAGATACGGAAAGAAGATATGGGAACGAAATACGCCAACAAGATACGGAAACTGGGTACGAGAAAGGGATGCCGGAACGAGATGCAGGAACAGGATACGGGAATGAGATACGGTAACTAGATATGGTAAGGAGACATTGGAACGGTGTACGAGATACGGGAATGAGATACGGGAGCGGGATTCGGGAGCGGGATACGGGAACGGGATACGGGAACGGGATACGGGAACAGGATACGGGAACGGGATACGGGAACGGGATACGGGAACGGGATACGGGAACGGGATACGGGAACGGGATACGGGAACGGGATACGGGAACGGGATACGGGAACGGGATACGGGAACAAGATACGGGAACGGGATACGGGAACGGCACACGGGAACGGCATACGGGAACGGGATACGGGATACGGGAACGGGATACGGGAACGGGATACGGGAACGGGATACTGGAACGGGATACGAGAACGGGATACGGGAACGGGATACAGGATACGGGAACGGGATACGGGAACGGGATACGGGAACGGCATACGGGAACGGGATACGGGAACGGGATACGGGAACGGGATACGGGAACGTGATACGGGAACTGGATAAGGGAACAATATACGGGAACAGGATATGGGAACAGGATACGGGAACGGATTACGGGAACGGATTACGGGAACGGATTACGGGAACGGATTACGGGAACGGATTACGGGAACGGGTTACGGGAACGGGTTACGGGAACGGGTTACGGGAACGGGTTACGGGAACGGGTTACGGGAACGGGTTACGGGAACGGGTTACGGGAACGGGTTACGGGAACGGGTTACGGGAAAGGGTTACGGGAACGGGTTACGGGAACGGGGTACGGGGACGGGATACGGGAACGGGATACGGGAAAGGGATACGGGAACGGGATACGGGAACGGGATACGGGAACGGGATATGGGAACGGGATACGGGAACAGGATACGGGAACAGGATACGGGAACGGGATACGGGAACGGGATACGGGAACGGGATACGGGAACGGGATACGGGAACAGATACAGGAACGGAAAACGGGAACGGAATACGGGGAGGGAACGGGATACGGGAACGGGATACGGGAATGGGAGACGGCAACGGGATACGGGAACGGGATACGGGAACGGGATACGGGAACGAAATACGCGAACGGGATACGGGATACGGGAACGGGATACGGGAACGGGATACGGGAACATATACAGCAACGGAAAACGGGAACGGAATACTTGGAGGGAACGGGATACGGGAACGGGATACGGGAATGGGATACGGGAACGGGATACCGGAACGGGATACGGGAACGGGATACGGGAACGGGATACGCGGACGGGATACGCGAACGGGATACAAGAACGGGATACGGGAACGTGATACGGGAACGGGATACGGGAACAGGATACGGGAACAGGATACGGGAACGGGATACGGGAACGGGATACGGGAACCGGATACGGCAACGGGATACGGGAACGGGATACGGGATACGAGATAAGGGATAAGGGATAAGGTATACGGGATACGGGATACGGGATACGGGATACGGGATACGGGATACGGGATACGGGATACGGGATACGGGATACGGGATACGGGATACGGGATACAGGATATGGGATACGGGATACGGGATACAGGATACGGGATACGGGATACGTGATACGGGATACGGGATACGGGATACGGGATACGGGATACGGGATACGGGATACGGGATACGGGATACGGGATACGTGATACGGGATACCGGAACGGGATACCGGAACGGGATACCGGAACGGGATACGGGATACGGGAACGGGATACGGGAACATGATACAGTTACGGGATACAGTTACGGGATACAGTTACGGGATACATTTACGGGATACAGTTACGGGATACAGTTACGGGATACAGTTACTGGATACAGTTACGGGATACAGTTACGGGATACGGGAACGTGATACGGGAATGGGATACGGGAACGGGATACGAGAACAGGATACGGGAATGGGATACCGCCACGGGATACGGCAACGGGATACGGCAACGGGATACTGCAACGGGATACTGCAACGGGATACGGGAACGGGATACGGGAACGGGATACGGGAACGGGATACGGGAACGGGATACGGGAACGGGATACGGGAACGGGAGACGGGAACGGGATACGGGAACGGGATACGGGAACAGGATACGGGAACGGGATACGGGAACGGGATACGGGAACGAAATACGGGAACGGGATACGGGAACGGGATACGGGATACGGGATACGAGATAAGGGATACGGTATACGGGATACGGGATACGGGATACGGGATACGGGATATAAGATACGGGATACGGGATATGGGATACGGGATACGGGATACAGGATACGGGATACGGGATACGGGATACGGCATACGGGATACGGGATACGGGATACGGGATACGGGATACGGGATACGGGATACGGGATACGGGATACAGGATACGGGATACGGGATACGTGATACGGGATACGGGATACGGGATACGGGATATGGGTTACGGGATACGGGATACAGGATACGGGATACGGGATACGTGATACGGGATACGTGATACGGGATACGGGATACGGGATACGGGATACGGGATACGGGATACGGGATACCGGAACGGGATACCGGAACGGGATACGGGATACGGGAACGGGATACGGGAACAGGATACAGTTACGGGATACAGTTACGGGATACAGATACGGGATACAGTTACGGGATACAGTTACGGGATACAGTTACGGGATACAGTTACTGGATACAGTTACGGGATACAGTTACGGGATACGGGAACGTGATACGGGAATGGGATACGGGAACGGGATACGAGAACAAGATACGGGAACGGGATACCGCCACGGGATACGGCAACGGGATACGGCAATGGGATACTGCAACGGGATGCGGGAACGGGATACGGGATACAGGATACGGGAACGGGATACGGGAACGGGATACGGGAACGGGATACGGGAACGGGATACGGGAACGGGATACGGGAACGGGATACGGGAACGGGATACGGGAACGGGATACGGGATACGGGAACGGGATACGGGAACGGGATACGGGAACGGGATACGGGAACGGGATACGGGAACGGGATACGGGAACGGGATACGGGAACGGGATACGGGAACGGGATACGGGAACGGGATACGGGAACGGGATAAGGGAACGGGATACGGGAACGGGATACGGGAACGGGATACGGGAACGGGATACGGGAACAGGATACGGACACGGGATACGGACACGGGATACGGACACGGGATACGGACACGGGATACGGACACGGGATACGGACACGGGATACGGACGCGGGATACGGGAACGAGATACGGGATACGGCAACAGGAAAGGGAACGTGATACGGGAACGTGGTACGGATACGGGAACGGGATTCGGGAACGGGATACGGGAACGGGATACGGGAACGGGATACGAGAACGGGATACGGGAACGGGATACGGGAACGGAATACGGGAACGGGATACGGGAACGGGATACAATAACGGGAACGGGATACGGATACGGATAAGGATACGGAATATGGAATACGGAATACGGAATAATGAATACGGAATAATGAATACGGAATACTGAATACGGAATACGGGACACTGGAAACGGCTAGCATATATAAATAAGCTGGGTATATAAATTGCGCATCGCGCAATAAAGGCCATCTAGTATATTATAAATCCTAAAAGATGACCCGCCGCCGCCGCCTCCGCCGCCGGAGTGACGCCCTAAATCGGTTCCTGTGCAGTCGTCTGATGAGTTATGAAGAGGATTTTTTCAGGACTTTTGGGTCCCGTGATTCAACAGGTCGTATCAAGTTTTGGTGTTGATCCGACCGACGGTGCGGCGTCGGCACGTGCGCGCGTGCGCCATTCGTTTAACATGGGAAACGAGACGTTGTGAAATCGCGAAAAACGGGCAAGTTTCGCCCGGTTCCCCGGCCGCTTGCTCGGCAACCGAGAATCGCAGCGATATGCTAGCAACACTATGTGATAGATAATCGATTGGCCTTGCTTATAGGATGCTGTCCAGAGCGATGCGCGTGGCACGTGCAAAGTTGTGACCACTTTCATGAAAAAAATTGGCATATTCAGGATTAAAATTGGTGCTCGGAAACCGTTCGACGTAGAAGGCTGAACCGGGCACCATTTTGCAGGCGCAGCGACCGTCTTCAAATTATATGTGTTACTCAAAGCTGTGTGACTAATATTTTGGAGTTGAAGTTGAAATGCACTATTTTCGGACTAATTAATGCTTCACACAGCCGTAACACCCAAAACGAGGACAAACTTGCCCGGCAAATTTACACAGACGGATAGCGCCGTTCTTGCTGATATTACCCAAAATATTATGTAAATTGCTCATAGGTAACTTATGCTGAAGTCAAACGTAAACGATTACCGACGCTAACGTTGCGAAATAATTGCGTCGAATAAAATATCATCGGTTAAGTTTTCCCAACACTGACACTGCCGCAGTCAAATTCATCAATGAGCGCATGACTAGCAGACATCGCACCTCCCGCCCGGGGAGATTTTGTTGAAGCCGGTTGACATATTTCAGGCATGTAAACCGCTAAAATGTTTTGGCAGAGACTGCGACACGGGAACGAGATACGGTAAGAAGATATGGGAACGAAATACGGCAACAAGATACGGAAACTGGGTACGAGAAAGGGATGCTGGAACGAGATACGGGAACAGGATACGGGAATAAGATGCGGTAACTAGATATGGTAAAGAGATATCGGAACGGTGTACTAGATACGGGAATAAGATACGGGAGCGGGATACGGGAGCGGGATTCGGGAGCGGGATACGGGAACGGGATACGGGAACGTGATACAGGAACGTGATACGGGAATGGAATACAGAAACAAGATACGGCAACGGGATACGGAAACGAGGACTGGAGTGGGAGCGCGATACGGGATATTGGAACGGGATACGGCAACGGGATACGGGAATGGGATACGGGAATAGGATACGGGAATGGGATACGGGAACAGGATATGGGATACGGGAACGGAATACGGGAACGGGATACGGGAACGGGATACGGGAACGGGATACGGGAACGGGATACGGGAACGGGATACGGGAACGGGATACGGGAACGGGGTACGGTAAGGGGATACTGGAACGGGATACGGGAACGATATACGGGAACGGGATACAGGAACGCGATACGGGAGCGTCATACAGGAACGTGATACGGGAATGGGATACGGAAACAAGATACGGAAACGGGATACGGGAACGGGGACTGGAGTGGGAAGGCGATACGGGATACTGGAACGGGATACGGCAACGGGATACGGCAACGGGATACGGGAATGGGATACGGGAATGGGATAAGTGAATGGGATACGGGAATGGTATACGGGAATGGGATACGTGAATGGGATACGGTAATGGGATACGGGAATGGGATACGGGAATGGGATACGGGAATTGGATAGGGGAATGGGATACGGGAATGGGATACGAGAATGGGATACGGGAACATGATATGGGATACGGGAACGGGATACGGAAACGGAATACGGGAACGGAATACGGGAACGGAATACGGGAACGGAATACGGGAACGGAATACGGGAACGGAATACGGGAACGGGATACGAGAACGGGATACGGGAACGGGATAAGGGAACGGGATACGGGAACGGGATACGGGAATGGGATAGGGTAACGGGATACATACGGAAACGGGATACGGGAACGGGATACGGGAACTGGATACAGGAACGGGATACGGGAACAGGATACGGGAACGGGATACGGGAACTTGATATGGGAACAGGATACGGGAACGAGATACGGGAACGGCATACGGGAGACGGGAACGGGATACGGGAATGGGATACGGGAATGGGATACGGGAACGGGATACGGGAACGGGGTACGGGAACGGGATACGGGAACGGGATACGGGAACGGGATACGGGAACGGGATACGGGAACGGGATACGGGAACGGGATACGGGAACGGGATACGGGAACGCGATACGGGAACGGGATACGGGAACGGGATACGGGAACGGGGCACGGGATACGGGAACGGGATACGGGAACGGGATACGGGGCACGAGAACTGGATACGGGAACGGGATACGGGAACGGGATACGAGAACGGGATACGGGAACGGGATACGGGAACGGGATACGGGATACGGGATACGGAAACGGCATACGGGAATGGGATACGGGAACGGGATACGGGAACGGGATACAGGAACGGGATACGGGAACGGGAAACGGGAACGGGATACGGGAACGGGATACAGTTACAGGATAAGGGAACGGGATACGGGAACGGGATACGGGAACGGGATACGGGAACGGGATACGGGAACGGGATACGGGAACGGGATACGGGAACGGGATACGGGAACGGGATACGGGAACGGGATACGGGAACGGGATACGGGAACGGGATACGGGAACGGGATACGGGATACGGAAACGGCATACGGGAATGGGATACAGGATAAGGGATACGGGATACAGGATACGGGAACGGGATACGGGAACAGGGAACAGGATACGGCAACGGGATACGGAATCTGGATACGGGAGCTGATTAAGGGATTCGGTAACGGTATACGGGATACATGAATGGGATACCGGAACGGGATAGCGGAACGGGATACCGGAACGGGATACGGGAACTGGATACGGGAACAGGGAACGGGATACAGGCACGGGATACGGGAACGGGATACGGGAACGGGATACGACAACGGGATACGGGAACGGGATACGGGAACGGGATACGGGAACGGGATACAGGAACGGAATACGGGAACGGGATACGGGAACGGGATACGGGAACGGGATACGGGAACGGGATACGGGATACGGGAACGGGATACGGGAACGGGATACGGGAACGGGAACGGGATACGTAATACGGAATTTGGTATACGGAATACGGAATACGAGATACGGAATACGGAATACGAGATACGGAATACGGAATACGAGATACGGAATACGGAATACGGAATAATGAATACGGAATACGGAATACGGGACACTAGAAACGGCTAGCATATATACAAAAGCTGGCTATATAAATTGCGCATCGCGCAATAAAGGCCATCTATCTAGTATATATATTATCTCTATATTATAAATCCTAAAAGATGACCCGCCGCCGCCGCCGCCGCCGCCGCCGGAGTGACGCCCTAAATCGGTTCCTGTGCAGTCGTCTGATGAGTTATGAGAGTTATTTTTTTAGGACTTTTGGGTCCCCTGATTCAACAGGTCGTATCAAGTTTTGGTGTCGATCCGACCGACGGTGCGGCGTCGGCACGTGCGCGCGTCCTCCATTCGTTTAACATGGGAAACCCGACATTGTGAAATCGCGAAAAATGGGCAAGTTTCGCCGGGTTCCCCGGTCGCTTGCTAGGCAACCGAGAGTCGCAGCGATATGCGAGCAACACTATGTGATAGATAATCTATTGGCCTTGCGTATAGGATGTCGTCCAGAGCGATGCGCGTGCCAAGTGCAAAGTTGTGATCACTTCCATGATAAAATTGGCATATTCAGGATTTAAATTGGTGCTCGGAAACCGTTCCACGTAGAACGCTGATCCGGGCACCATTTTGCAGGCGCAGGGACCGTCTTCAAATTATATGTGTTACTTAAAGCTGTGTGACTAATATTTTGGAGTTGAAGTTGAAATGCAATATTTTTGGACAATTCAGTCCTTCACACCACCGTAACACCCAAAACGAGGACAAACTTGACCAGTAAATTTACACAGACGGATAGCGCCGTTCTTGCTGACTTATATCCACCCAAAATATTATGTAAATCGCTCATAGGTAACTTATGCTGAAGTCAAACGTAAACGATTACCGACGCTAACGTTGCGAAATAATTTCGTCGAATAAAATAGCATCGTTTAAGTTTGCCCAAGACTGACACTGTTGCAGTCAAATTCATCAATGAGCGCATGACTAGCTGACGTCGCACCTCCCTCCAGGGGAGATTTTGTTGAAGCCGGATGACATTTCAGGCATGTAAACCGCTAAAATGTTTTGGCAGAGACCGCAACACGGGAACGGGATACGGTAAGAAGATATGGAACGAAATACGGCAACAAGATACGGAAACTAGGTACGAGAAAGGGATGCTGGAACGAGATACGGGAACAGGATACGGGTGAGATACGGTAACTAGATATGGTAAGGAGATATCGGAACGGTGTACGAGATACTGGAATGAGATACGGGAGCAGGATACGGGAGCGGGATCGTGATAAGGGAACGGGATACGGGAACGCGTTACGGGATCGGGATACGGTAACGGGATACAGGAACGGAATATGGGAACGTGATATGGAAACAGGATACGGGAACGGGAACGGATACGGGAACGGATACGGGAACAGGATATGGGAACAGGATACGGGAACAGGATAGAGGAACAGGATACGGGAACATGATACGGGAACAGGATACGGGAACAGGATACGGGAACGGCATACGGGAACGGGATACAGTTACATGATACGGAAATGGGATACGGGAACGGGATGCGGGATGCGGGATACGGGAACGGGATACGGGAACGGGATACGGGAACGGCATACGGGAACGGGATACGGGAACGGGATATGGGAACGGGATACGTGAACGGGATACGGAAACAAGAACGGGATACGGGATACCGGATACGGGAATGTGATACGGGAACGGGATACGGGATAGGGAACGAGACACGGGAACGGGATACGGGAACGGGATACGGGAACGGGATACGGGAACGGGATACGGGAACGAGATACGGGAACGGGATACGGGAACGGGATACGGGAACGGCATACGGGAACGGGATACGGGAAGGGGATACGGGAACGGGATACGGGAACGTCATACGGGAACGGGATACGGGAACGGGATATGGGAACGGGATATGGGAACGGGATACGGGAACGGGATACGGAAACGGGAACGGGATACGGGATACCGGATACGGGAATGGGATACGGGAACGGGATACAGGATAGGGAACGATATACGGGAAGGGATACGAGAACGGGATACGGGAACAGGATACGGGAACGGGATACGGTAACGGGATACGGGAACGGGATACGGGAACGGGATACGGGAACGGGATACGGGAACGGGATACGGGAACGGGATACGGGAACGGGATACGGGAACGGGTTACGGGAACGGGTTACGGGAACGGGTTACGGGAACGGGTTACGGGAACGGGTTACGGGAACGGGTTACGGGAACGGGTTACGGGAACGGGTTACGGGAACGGGTTACGGGAACGGGTTACGGGAACGGGTTACGGGAACGGGTTACGAGAGCGGGATAAGAGAACGGGATACGGGATCGGGATACGTTAACAGGATACGGGAACGAGATACGGGAACGGGATACGAGATACGGGAACGGGATATGGGAACTGGATATTGGAACAGGATACGGGAACGGGATACCGGAACGGGATACGGGAACGGGATACGGGAACGGGATACGGGAACGGGATACGGGAACGGGATACGGGAACGGGATACGGGAACGGGATACGGGAACGGGATACGGGAACGGGATACGAGAACGGGATACGGGAACGGCATACGGGAACGGGATACGGGAAGGGGATACGGGAACGGGATACGGGAACGTCATACGGGAACGGGATACGGGAACGGGATATGGGAACGGGATATGGGAACGGGATACCGGATACGGGAATGGGATACGGGAACGGGATACAGGATAGGGAACGATATACGGGAAGGGATACGAGAACGGGATACGGGAACAGGATACGGGAACGGGATACGGTAACGGGATACGGGAACGGGATACGGGAACGGGATACGGGAACGGGATACGGGAACGGGATACGGGAACGGGATACGAGCACGGGATACAATATACGGGAACTGGATACGGAACGGGATATGGGAACTGGATATTGGAACAGGATACGGGAACGGGATACCGGAACGGGATACGGGAACGGGATACGGGAACGGGATACGGGAACGGGATACGGGAACGGGATACGGGAACGGGATACGGTAACGGGATACGGGAAGGGGATACGGGAACGGGATACGGGAACGTCATACGGGAACGGGATACGGGAACGGGATATGGGAACGGGATACGGGAACGGGATACGGAAACGGGAACGGGATACGGGATACCGGATACGGGAATGGGATACGGGAACGGGCTACAGGATAGGGAACGATATACGGGAAGGGATACGGGAACGGGATACGGGAACAGGATACGGGAACGGGATACGGTAACGGGATACGGGAACGGGATACGGGAACGGGATACGGAACGGGATACGGGAACGGGATACGGGAACGGGATACGAGCACGGGATACAATATACGGGAACTGGATACGGAACGGGATACGGGAACGGGAAACAGGAAGCGGATTCGGAAACTGGATACGGGAGCGGGATAAAGGATACGGGATCGGATGCGTGAACGGGATACGAGATACGGAAACGGGAAACGAGATACGGGATACGGGAACAGGATACGGGAACAGGATACGGGATACGGGATACGGGATACGGGATACGGGATACGGGAACGGGATACTGGAACGGGAGACGGGAACGGGATACGGGAACGGGATACGGGAACGGGATACGGGAACGGGATACGGTAACGGGATACGGGAACGGGATACTGGATACGGTAATGGGGTACGAAAACGGGATACGGGAACGAGATAGGGCACGTTATACGGGAACGGGATACGAGAACGAGATACGGGAACGGGATAGGGTAACAGGATACGGAAACGGGATACGGAAACGGGATTCGGAAACGGGATACGGAAACGGGATACGGAAACGGTATACGGAAAATGGATACTGAAACGGGATACGGAAACAGGATACGGGATACAGGAACGGGATACGGAAACGGGATACGGAAACGGGATACGGAAACGGGATACGGAAACGGGATACGGAAACGGGATACGGAAACGGGATACGGAAACGGGATACGAGATACGGGAACGGGATACGGAAAGGGATACGGAAACGGGATACGGGATACGGGAAAGGGGAACGGGATACGGGTACGGTATACGGGAACGGTATACGGGAACGGTATACGGAAACGGGATACGGAAACGGGATACGGAAACGGGATACGGAAAGGAAACGGGATACGGAAACGGGATACGGGAACGGGATACGGGAACGGGATACATGAACGGGATACGGGAACGGGATACAGGAACGGGATAGGGAACGGGATACGGGAACGGGATACGGGAACGGGATATGAAAACGGGATACAGGATATGGGAACGGGATACGGGAACGGGATATGGGAAAGGGATACGGAAACGGGTTACAAGAACGAGACACGGTATACGGGCACGGGATACGTAAACAGGATACGGAAACGGGATACGGGAATAGGATACCGGAACGGGATAACGGAACGGGATACCGGAACGGGATACCGGGACGGGATACCGGAACGGGATACGGGAACGGGATACGGGAACGGGATATGAAAACGGGATACAGGATATGGGAACGGGATACGGGAACGGGATATGGGAACGGGATACGGAAACGGGTTACAAGAACGAGACACGGTATACGGGCACGGGATACGTAAACAGGATACGGAAACGGGATACGGGAATGGGATACCGGAACGGGATAACGGAACGGGATACCGGAACGGGATACCGGAACGGGATACCGGAACGGGATACGGGAACGGGATACGGGAACGGGACACGGGAACGGGATACGGAAACGGGATACGGGATACGGGAACGGGATACGGAAACGGGATACGGAAACGGGATACGGAAACGGGATACGGGAACGGGTTATGGGAACGGGATGGGGAAGGGGATACGGGAACGCGATTCGGGAACGGGATAGGGGAACGGGAACAGGATACGGGAACAGGATACGGAAACAGGATACGGGAACAGGATACGGGAACAGGATACGGGAACAGGATACGGGAACAGGATACGGGAACAGGATACGGGAACAAGATTCGGGAACAGGATACGGGAACAGGATACAGGAACAGGATACAGGAACAGGATACGGGAACAAAATACGGGAACAGGATACGGGAACAGGATAAGGGAACGCGATACGGAAACGGGATACGAGAACGGGAACGGGATACTGGTACGGGATAATGGTACGGGATACTGGTACGGGATACTGGTACGGAATACAGGAACGGGGTACGGGAACGGGATACGGCAACGGGATACGGCAACGGGATACGGCAACTGGATACGGCAAAGGGATACGGCAACGGGATACGGCAACGGGATAGGCAACTGGATACGGCAACAGGATACGCCAACGTGATACGGCAACGTGATACGGGAACGGGATACGGGAACGGGATACGTGAACGGGATACGTGAACGGGATACGGGAACAGGATACGGGAGCTGGATACGGGATACGGTAACGGGAAACGGGATACGGGAACAGGATACGGGAACGTGATACGGGAACGGGATACGGGAACGGGATACGGTAACGGGATACGGGCACGGGGAACGGGATACGGGAACGGGATACGGGCACGGGATACGGGACACGGAAACGGGATACGGGAAAGGGATACCGGAAAAGGATGCGGGAACGTGATACGGGATACGGGAATGAGACACGGGAACAGCAACAGGCAAGGAATACGGGAACAGGGTACGGGATACGGGAGACGTAATCCAGAATAAGAGATACGGGACACGTGATACGGGATACAGGATGCGGGATGCAGGATGCAGGATGGGGGATGCGGGATGCGGGATACAGTATACCGGAATGGGGTACATGAACGGGATCCGGGATTCGGGAACGGGATATCAGCTGGCTATATAAATTGAAGGCTATATAAATTGCGCATCGCGCAATACCGGCCCTCTAGTAAATCCTAAAAGATGACCCGCCGCCGCCGCCGCCGCCGCCGCCGGAGTGACGCCCTAAATCGGTTCCTGTGCAGTCGTCTGATGAGTTATGAGGGTGATTTTTTCAGGACTTTTGGGTCCCGTGATTCAACAGGTCGTATCAAGTTTTGGTGTTGATCCGACCGACGGTGCGGCGTCGGCACGTGCGCGCGTGCGCCATTCGTTTAACATGGGAAACGCGACATTGTGAAATCGCGAAAATCGGGCAAGTTTCGCCCGGTTCCCCGGCCGCTTGCTCGGCAACCGAGAATCGCAGCGATATGCGAGCAACACTATGTGATAGATAATCGATTGGCCTTGCGTATAGGATGTCGGCCAGAGCGATGCGCGTGCCACGTGCAAAGGTGTGACCACTTTCATGATAAAATTGGCATATTCAGGATTACAATTGGTGCTCGGAAACCGTTCGACGTAGAAGGCTGAACCGGGCACCATTTTGCAGGCGCAGCGACCGTCTTCAAATTAGATGCGTTACTCAAAGCTGTGTGACTAATATTTTGGAGTTGAAGTTGAAATGCAATATTTTTGGACAATGCAATCCTTCACACCGCCGTAACACCCAAAACGAGGACAAACTTGACCGGCAAATTTACACAGACGGATAGCACTGTTCTTGCTGACCTATATCCACCCAAAATATTCTGTAAATCGCTGATAGGGAACTTGTGCTGAAGTCAAACGTAAACGATTACCGACGCTAACGTTGCAAAATAATTGCGTCGAATAAAATAGCGTCGTTTAAGTTTGCCCAAGACTGACACTGCCGCAGCCAAATTCATCAATGAGCGCATGACTAGCAGACGTCGCACCTCCCTCCCGGGGAGATTTTGTTGAAGCCGGTTGACATATGTCAGGCATGTAAACCGCTAAAATGTTTTGGCAGAGACTGCGACACGGGAACGAGATACGGTAAGAAGATATGGGAACGAAATACGGCAACAAGATACGGAACTGGGTACGGAAAGGGATGCTGGAACGAGATACGAGAACACGATACGGGAATGAGAAACGGTAACTAGATATGGTAAGGAGATATCGGAACGGTGTACTAGATACGGGAATAAGATACGGGAGCGGCATACGGGAACGGGTCACGGGAACGGGCTACGGGAACGGGCTACGGGAACGGGATACGGGAACGGGATACGGGAACGGGATACGGGAAAGAGATACGGGAACGGGATACGGGAACGGGATACGGGAACGTGATACAGGAACGTGATACGGGAACGTGATACGGGAATGGGATACGGAAACAAGATACGGAAACGGGATACGAGAATGGGGACTGGAGTGGGAGCCCGATACGGGATACTGGAACGGGATACGGCAACGGGATACAGGAATGGGATACGGCAACGGGTACGGGAATGGGATACGGGAATGGGATACGAGAATGGGATACAGGAATGGGATACGGGAATGGGATACGGGAATGGGATACGGAAATGGGATACGGAAATGGGATACGGGAATGGGATACGGGAATGGGATACGGGAACATATGGGATACGGGAACGGGATACGGGAACAGAATACGGGAACGGAATACGGGAACGGAATACGGGAACGGAATACGGGAACGGAATACGGGAACTGGATGCGAGAACGAGATAGGGGAACGGGATACGGGAACGGGATGCGGGAACGGGATAGGGTAAAGGGATACGGAAACGGGATACGGGAACGGGATACAGGAACGGGATACGGGAACGGGAACGGGATACGGGAACGGGATACGGGAACGGGATACGGGAACGGGATACGGGAACGGGATACGGGAACGGGATACGGGAACAGGATACGGGAACGGGATACGGGCACTGGATACGGGAACGGGATACGGGAACGGGATACGGAACACGGGAATGGGATACGGAACGGTATACGGGAACGCGATACGGGAACGGGATACGGGAACGGGATACGGGAACGGGATACGGGAACGGGATACGGGAACGGGATACGGGAACGGGATACGGGAACGGGATACGGGAATAGGATACGGGAACAGGATACGGGAACGGGATATGGGAACGGGATACGGGAACGGGATACGGGAACGGGATAAGAGAAAGGGATACAGTTGTATGATACGGGAACGGGATCGGGATACGGGAACGGGATACGGGAACGGGATACGGCAGCGGGATACGGCAACGGGATACGGGAACGGGATACGGGAACGGGATACGGGAACGGGATACGGGAACGGTATACGGGAACGGGATACGGGAACGGGATACGGGAACGGGATACGGGAACGGGATACGGGAACGGGATACGGGAACGGGATACGGGAACGGGATACGGGATACGGGAACGGGATACGGGAACGGGATACGGGAACAGGATACGGGAACGGGATACGGGAACGGGATACGGGATACGGTTTACGGGAATAGGATACGGGAACGGGATCGGGATACGCGAACGGGATACGGGAACGGGATACGGGAACGGGATACGGGATACGGGAACGGGATACGGGAACGGGATACGGGAACGAGAACAGGATACTGGAACGGGATAATGGAACGGGATACGGGAACGGGATACGGGAACGGGATACAGGAAACAGATACGGGAACCAGATACGGGAACCGGATACGGGAACGGGATAAGGGAACAGGATACGGTAACGGGATACGGTAACGGGATACGGTAACGGGATACGGTAACGGGATACGGTAACGGGATACGGTAACGGGATACGGTAACGGGATACGGTAACGGGATACGGTAACGGGATACGGTAACGGGATACGGTAACGGGATACGGTAACGGGATACGGTAACGGGATACGGTAACGGGATACGGTAACGGGATACGGTAACGGGATACGGTAACGGGATACGGTAACTGGATACGGTAACGGGATACGGTAACGGGATACGGTAACGGGATACGGTAACGGGTTACGGTAACGGGTTACGGTAACGGGTTACGGTAACGGGATACGGTAACGGGATACGGTAACGGGATACGGTAACGGGATACGGTAACGGGATACGGTAACGGGATACGGTAACGGGATACGGTAACGGGATACGGGAACGGGATACGGGAACGGGATACGGGAACAGGATACGGGAACGGGAGACGGGAACGGGATACAAGAACGGGAACGGGGTACGGAATACGACATACGGACTACGGACTACGGAATACGGAATACGGAATAAGGAATAAGGAATACCGAATACTGAATACGGAATACGAGATACGGGAAACGGCTAGCATATATAAATTAGCTGGCTATATAAATTGCGCATCGCGCAATAAAGGCCATCTAGTCTCTATATTATAGATCCTAAAAGATGACCCGCCGCCGCCGCCGCCGCCGCCGCCGCAGGAGTGACGCCCTAAATCGGTTCCTGTGCAGTCGTCTGATGAGTTATGAGAGTTATTTTTTCAGGAATTTTGGGTTCCGTGATTCAACAGGTCGTATTAAATTTTCAGCTTAATAAGTCCAAAAGTGCGGTGTCGGCGCGTGCGCGCGTGCGCCATTCGTTTAACATGGGGAACGCGACATTCGGAAATCGCGAAAAACAGGAAAGTTCCTCGCGGTTCCCCGGTCACTTCCTCGGCAACCAAGAGTCGCAGCAGTACGCGAGCAACACTATGTGATAGATAATCGATTGGCCTGGCGTATAAAATGTTGTTGAGAACAATGTGCGTGCCACGTGCAAAGTTGTGACCACTTTAATGATAAAATTGGCCTATTCAGGATTTAAATTGGTGCTCGGAAACTGTTCAACGTAGAACGCTGATCCGGGCACCAATTTGCAGGCGCAGTGACCCTCTTCAAATTATATTTGTTACTCAAAGCTGTGAGACTAATATTTTGGCGTTCAAGTTGAAATGCAATATTTTTGGACCATTTAATGCTTCACACCGCCGTAACACCCAAAATAAGGACAAACTTGACCGGAAAATTTACACAGACGGGTAGCGCCGTTCTTGCTGACCTATATCCACCCAAAATATTTTGCTAATCGCTCATAGGTAACTTATGCAGAAGTCAAACGTAAACAATTACCGAAGCTATGCGCCAGTCGTGCGCCGGCCGGCGGCCGGCGATAGCTCCCTCACGCAATAACGTAACGTCGGGCTCGTTGGCTTGCGTAGTCTGCCCCCGGCGATAGCTGCCGCCCGCAATAACGTATCGCCCGGCTCGCTCGTGGTAGGTACAGATATTATCGTGAGTCATTTATAATGCGTGTATATTATGTAATACTACCACACACTGCGATCGTTTAATTTTGCCCAAGGCTGACACTGCTTCAGTCAAATTCATCCATGAGCGCATGACTAGCTGACGTCGCACCTCCTTCGCGAAGAGATTTTGTGGAAGCCGGTTGACAGATTTCAGGCATTTAAACCGCTAGAATGTTTTGGCAGAGACTGCGATGCGGCAACGAGATACGGTAATAAGATATGGAACGAAATACGGCAACAAGATACGGAAACTGGGTACGAGAAAGGGATGCTGGAACTAGATACGGGAACAGGACACGGGAATGAGATACGGGAACTAGATATGGTAAGGAGATATCGGAACGGTGTACGAGATACGGGAATGAAATACGGGATCGGGATACGGGAACGGGATACGGTAACTGGATACGGGATCTGATTAAAGTATCCCGGATACGCAAACGGTATACCGGATATGTGATCAGAATACGGAAACGGGATACGGGAACGGGATATAAGATGTCGGGATATACGCGATATACGGGAACTGGATACGGAACGGGAAACCGGAAGGGGTTTCGGAAACTGGATACGGGAGCGGGATAAAGGATATGGGATCGGTTACGTGAAGGGGATACGAGATACGGAAACGGGAAACGAGATACGGGATACTCCAACGGGATACGGGAACGGGATACGGGATACGGGATACGGGAACGGGATACGGGATACAGGAACGGGATACAGGAACGGGATACGGGAACGGGATACGGGAACGGGATACGGGAACGGGATACGGGAACGGGATACGGGAACGGGATATGGGAAGGGGATACGGGAGCGGGATACGGGAACGGGATACGGGAACGGGATACGGGAAAGGGATACAGGAACGGGATACGGGAACGGGATACGGGAACGGGATACGGGATACGGGAACGGGATACGGAAACGGGGTATGGGAACTGGATGCGAGAACAGGATACGGGAACAGTATACGGGATACGGGCACGGGATACAGAAACGGAAACATGTTACGGGAACGGGATACGGGAACGGGATACGGGAACGGGATACGGGAACGGGATACGGGAACGGGATACGGGAACGGGATACGGGAACGGGATACGGGAACGGGATACGGGAACGGGATACGGGAACGGGATACGGGAACGGGATACGGGAACGAGATACGGGAACGGGATACGGGAACGGGATACGGGAATGGGATACGGGAACGGGATACGGGAACGGGATACGGGAACGGGATACGGGAACGGGATACGGGAACGGGATACGGGAACGGGATACGGGAACGGGATACGGGAACGGGATACGGGAACGGGATACGGGAACGGGATACGGGAAACGGGAACGGGATACGGGAACGGGATACGGGAACAGGATACGGCAACGGGATACGGGAACGGGATACAGGAACGGGATACAGGAACGGGATACAGGAACGGGATACAGGAACGGGATACAGGAACGGGATACAGGAACGGGATACGGTAACGGGATACGGTAACGGGATACGGTAACGGGATACGGTAACGGGATACGGTAACGGGATACGGTAACGGGATACGGTAACGGGATACGGTAACGGGATACGGTAACGGGATACGGTAACGGGATACGGTAACGGGATACGGTAACGGGATACGGTAACGGGATACGGTAACGGGATACGGTAACGGGATACGGTAACGGGATACGGTAACGGGATACGGTAACGGGATACGGTAACGGGATACGGTAACGGGATACGGTAACGGGATACGGTAACGGGATACGGTAACGGGATACGGTAACGGGATACGGTAACGGGATCCGGTAACGGGATCCGGTAACGGGATACGGTAACGGGATACGGTAACGGGATACGGTAACGGGATACGGTAACGGGATACAGTAACGGGATGCGGTAACGGGATACGGTAAAGGGATACGGTAACGGGATACGGTAACGGGATACTGTAACGGGATACGGGATACGGGAACGGGTTGGGATACGTAATACGTAATACGGAATACGGAATACGGAATACAGAATAAAGAATACGGAATACGAGAAACGAGATACGGAATATGTAATACGGAATAATAAATACGGAATACTGAATACGGAATACGGAATACGGAATACTGAATACGGAATACTGAATACGGAATACTGAATACGGAATACTGAATACGGAATACTGAATACGGAATACTGAATACGGAATACTGAATACGGAATACTGAATACGGAATACTGAATACGGAATACTGAATACGGAATACTGAATACGGAATACTGAATACGGAATACTGAATACGGAATGCGGGACACTGGAAACGGATAGCATATATAAATAAGCTGGCTATATAAATTGCGCATCGCGCAATAAAGGCCATCTAGTCTCTATATTATAAATCCTAAAAGATGACCCGCCGCCGCCGCCGCCGCCGCCGCCGCCGCCGCCGGAGTGACGCCCTAAATCGGTTCCTGTGCAGTCGTCTGATGAGTTATGAAAGTTATTTTTTCAGGAATTTTGGGTTCCGTGATTCAACAGGTCGTATTAAATTTGCAGCTTAATAAGACCAAAGGTGCGGTGTCGGCGCGTGCGCGCGTGCGCCATTCGTTTAACATGGGGAACGCGACATTCGGAAATCGCGAAAAACAGGA
This sequence comes from Chirona hameri, assembly GCA_036785665.1. Lineage (NCBI taxonomy): Eukaryota > Metazoa > Arthropoda > Thecostraca > Balanomorpha > Balanidae > Chirona > Chirona hameri. Next base: position 41,313 of record JAXIVJ010005410.1, on the reverse strand, counting down.
AAGTTCCTCGCGGTTCCCCGGTCACTTCCTCGGCAACCAAGAGTCGCAGCAGTACGCGAGCAACACTATGTGATAGATAATCGATTGGCCTGGCGTATAAAATGTTGTTGAGAACAATGTGCGTGCCACGTGCAAAGTTGTGACCACTTTAATGATAAAATTGGCCTATTCAGGATTTAAATTGGTGCTCGGAAACTGTTCAACGTAGAACGCTGATCCGGGCACCAATTTGCAGGCGCAGTGACCCTCTTCAAATTATATTTGTTACTCAAAGCTGTGAGACTAATATTTTGGCGTTCAAGTTGAAATGCAATATTTTTGGACCATTTAATGCTTCACACCGCCGTAACACCCAAAATAAGGACAAACTTGACCGGAAAATTTACACAGACGGGTAGCGCCGTTCTTGCTGACCTATATCCACCCAAAATATTTTGCTAATCGCTCATAGGTAACTTATGCAGAAGTCAAACGTAAACAATTACCGAAGCTATGCGCCAGTCGTGCGCCGGCCGGCGGCCGGCGATAGCTCCCTCACGCAATAACGTAACGTCGGGCTCGTTGGCTTGCGTAGTCTGCCCCCGGCGATAGCTGCCGCCCGCAATAACGTATCGCCCGGCTCGCTCGTGGTAGGTACAGATATTATCGTGAGTCATTTATAATGCGTGTATATTATGTAATACTACCACACACTGCGATCGTTTAATTTTGCCCAAGGCTGACACTGCTTCAGTCAAATTCATCCATGAGCGCATGACTAGCTGACGTCGCACCTCCTTCGCGAAGAGATTTTGTGGAAGCCGGTTGACAGATTTCAGGCATTTAAACCGCTAGAATGTTTTGGCAGAGACTGCGATGCGGCAACGAGATACGGTAATAAGATATGGAACGAAATACGGCAACAAGATACGGAAACTGGGTACGAGAAAGGGATGCTGGAACTAGATACGGGAACAGGACACGGGAATGAGATACGGGAACTAGATATGGTAAGGAGATATCGGAACGGTGTACGAGATACGGGAATGAAATACGGGATCGGGATACGGGAACGGGATACGGTAACTGGATACGGGATCTGATTAAAGTATCCCGGATACGCAAACGGTATACCGGATATGTGATCAGAATACGGAAACGGGATACGGGAACGGGATATAAGATGTCGGGATATACGCGATATACGGGAACTGGATACGGAACGGGAAACCGGAAGGGGTTTCGGAAACTGGATACGGGAGCGGGATAAAGGATATGGGATCGGTTACGTGAAGGGGATACGAGATACGGAAACGGGAAACGAGATACGGGATACTCCAACGGGATACGGGAACGGGATACGGGATACGGGATACGGGAACGGGATACGGGATACAGGAACGGGATACAGGAACGGGATACGGGAACGGGATACGGGAACGGGATACGGGAACGGGATACGGGAACGGGATACGGGAACGGGATATGGGAAGGGGATACGGGAGCGGGATACGGGAACGGGATACGGGAACGGGATACGGGAAAGGGATACAGGAACGGGATACGGGAACGGGATACGGGAACGGGATACGGGATACGGGAACGGGATACGGAAACGGGGTATGGGAACTGGATGCGAGAACAGGATACGGGAACAGTATACGGGATACGGGCACGGGATACAGAAACGGAAACATGTTACGGGAACGGGATACGGGAACGGGATACGGGAACGGGATACGGGAACGGGATACGGGAACGGGATACGGGAACGGGATACGGGAACGGGATACGGGAACGGGATACGGGAACGGGATACGGGAACGGGATACGGGAACGGGATACGGGAACGAGATACGGGAACGGGATACGGGAACGGGATACGGGAATGGGATACGGGAACGGGATACGGGAACGGGATACGGGAACGGGATACGGGAACGGGATACGGGAACGGGATACGGGAACGGGATACGGGAACGGGATACGGGAACGGGATACGGGAACGGGATACGGGAACGGGATACGGGAAACGGGAACGGGATACGGGAACGGGATACGGGAACAGGATACGGCAACGGGATACGGGAACGGGATACAGGAACGGGATACAGGAACGGGATACAGGAACGGGATACAGGAACGGGATACAGGAACGGGATACAGGAACGGGATACGGTAACGGGATACGGTAACGGGATACGGTAACGGGATACGGTAACGGGATACGGTAACGGGATACGGTAACGGGATACGGTAACGGGATACGGTAACGGGATACGGTAACGGGATACGGTAACGGGATACGGTAACGGGATACGGTAACGGGATACGGTAACGGGATACGGTAACGGGATACGGTAACGGGATACGGTAACGGGATACGGTAACGGGATACGGTAACGGGATACGGTAACGGGATACGGTAACGGGATACGGTAACGGGATACGGTAACGGGATACGGTAACGGGATACGGTAACGGGATACGGTAACGGGATCCGGTAACGGGATCCGGTAACGGGATACGGTAACGGGATACGGTAACGGGATACGGTAACGGGATACGGTAACGGGATACAGTAACGGGATGCGGTAACGGGATACGGTAAAGGGATACGGTAACGGGATACGGTAACGGGATACTGTAACGGGATACGGGATACGGGAACGGGTTGGGATACGTAATACGTAATACGGAATACGGAATACGGAATACAGAATAAAGAATACGGAATACGAGAAACGAGATACGGAATATGTAATACGGAATAATAAATACGGAATACTGAATACGGAATACGGAATACGGAATACTGAATACGGAATACTGAATACGGAATACTGAATACGGAATACTGAATACGGAATACTGAATACGGAATACTGAATACGGAATACTGAATACGGAATACTGAATACGGAATACTGAATACGGAATACTGAATACGGAATACTGAATACGGAATACTGAATACGGAATGCGGGACACTGGAAACGGATAGCATATATAAATAAGCTGGCTATATAAATTGCGCATCGCGCAATAAAGGCCATCTAGTCTCTATATTATAAATCCTAAAAGATGACCCGCCGCCGCCGCCGCCGCCGCCGCCGCCGCCGCCGGAGTGACGCCCTAAATCGGTTCCTGTGCAGTCGTCTGATGAGTTATGAAAGTTATTTTTTCAGGAATTTTGGGTTCCGTGATTCAACAGGTCGTATTAAATTTGCAGCTTAATAAGACCAAAGGTGCGGTGTAGGCGCGTGCGCGCGTGCGCCATTCGTTTAACATGGGGAACGCGACATTCGGAAATCGCGAAAAACGGGCAAGTTCCTCGCGGTTCCCCGGTCACTTGCTCGGCAACCAAGAGTCGCAGCGGTACGCGAGCAACACTATGTGATAGATAATCGATTGGCCTGGCGTATAAAATGTTGTTGAGAACAATGCGCGTGCCACGTGCAAAGTTGTGACCACTTTAATGATAAAATTGGCCTATTCAGGATTTAAATTGGTGCTCGGAAACTGTTCAACGTAGAACGCTGATCCGGGCACCAATTTCCAGGCGCAGTGACCCTCTTCAAATTATATTTGTTACTCAAAGCTGTGAGACTAATATTTTGGCGTTCAAGTTGAAATGCAATATTTTTGGACCATTTAATGCTTCACACCGCCGTAACACCCAAAATAAGGACAAACTTGACCGGAAAATTTACACAGACGGGTAGCGCCGTTCTTGCTGACCTATATCCACCCAAAATATTTTGCTAATCGCTCATAGGTAACTTATGCAGAAGTCAAACGTAAACGATTACCGAAGCTATGCGCCAGTCGGGCGCCGGCCGGCGGTCGGCGATAGCTCCCTCACGCAATAACGTAACGTCGGGCTCGTTGGCTTGCGTAGTCTGCCCCCGGCGATAGCTGCCGCCCGCAATAACGTAACGCCCGGCTCGCTTGTGGTAGGTACAGATATTATCGTGAGTCATTTATAATGCGTGTATATTATGTAATACTACCACACACTGCGATCGTTTAATTTTGCCCAAGGCTGACACTGCTTCAGTCAAATTCATCCATGAGCGCATGACTAGCTGACGTCGCACCTCCTTCGCGAAGAGATTTTGTGGAAGCCGGTTGACAGATTTCCGGCATTTAAGCCGCTAGAATGTTTTGGCAGAGACTGCGATGCGGCAACGAGATACGGTAATAAGATATGGAACGAAATACGGCAACAAGATACGGAAACTGGGTACGAGAAAGGGATGCTGGAACTAGATACGGGAACAGGACACGGGAATGAGATACGGGAACTAGATATGGTAAGGAGATATCGGAACGGTGTACGAGATACGGGAATGAAATACGGGAACGGGATACGGGAACGGGATACGGTAACTGGATACGGGATCTGATTAAAGTATCCCGGATACGCGAACGGTATACCGGATACGGGATCAGAATACGGAAACGGGATACGGTAACGGGATATAAGATGTCGGGATATACGCGATATACGGGAACTGGATACGGAACGGGAAACCGGAAGGGGTTTCGGAAACTGGATACGGGAGCGGGATAAAGGATATGGGATCGGATACGTGAAGGGGATACGAGATACGGAAACGGGAAACGAGATACGGGATACTCCAACGGGATACGGGAACGGGATACGGGATACGGGAACGGGATACGGGATACAGGAACGGGATACGGGAACGGGATACGGGAACGGGATACGGGAACGGGATACGGGAACGGGATACGGGAACGGGATACGGGAACGGGATACGGGAACGGGATACGGGAACGGGATACGGGAACGGGATACGGGAACGGGATACGGGAACGGGATACGGGAACGGGATACGGGAACGGGATACGGGAACGGGATACGGGAACGGGATACGGGAACAGGATACGGGAACGGGATACGGGATACGGGAACGGGATACAGGAACGGGATACAGGAACGGGATACAGGAACGGGATACGGGATACGGGAACGGGATACGGGAACGGGGTATGGGAACTGGATGCGAGAACAGGATACGGGAACAGTATACGGGATACGTGCACGGGATACAGAAACGGAAACATGTTATGGGAACGGGATACGGGAACGGGATACGGGAACGAGATACGGGAACGGGATACGGGAACGGGATACGGGAACGGGATACGGGAACGGGATACGGGAACGGGATACGGGAACGGGATACGGGAACGGGATACGGGAACGGGATACGGGAACGGGATACGGGATACGGGAACGGGATACGGGAATGGGATACGGGAATGGGATACGGGAACGGGATACGGGAACGGGATACGGGAAACGAGAACGGGATACGGTAACGGGAATGGGATACAGGAACGGGATACGGGAACGGGTTACGGGAACAGGATACGGCAACGGGATACGGGAACGGGATACAGGAACGGGATACAGGAACGGGATACAGGAACGGGATACAGGAACGGGATACGGAAAAGGGATACGGGATACGGGAACGGGATACGGAAAAGAGATACGGGAACGGGATACGGGAGCGGGATACGAGAACTGGATACGGGAACGGAATACGGGAACGGGATACGGGAACGGAATACGGTAACAGTATACAGGAACAGGGAAACGGGATACGGTAACGGGATACGGTAACGGGATACGGTAACGGGATACGGTAACGGGATACGGTAACGGGATACGGGATACGGGATACGGGAACGGGTTGGGATACGTAATACGTAATACGTAATACGGAATACGGAATACAGAATACAGAATACGGAATACGAAAAACGAGATACGGAATATGTAATACGGAATAATAAATACGGAATACTGAATACGGAATACGGAATACGGAATACTGAATACGGAATACTAAATACGGAATACTGAATACGGAATAGTGAATACGGAATACGGAATACGGAATACGGAATACTGAATACGGAATACGGGACACTGGAAACGGATAGCATATATAAATAAGCTGGCTATATAAATTGCGCATCGCGCAATAAAGGCCATCTAGTCTCTATATTATAAATCCTAAAAGATGACCCGCCGCCGCCGCCGCCGCCGCCGCCGCCGGAGTGACGCCCTAAATCGGTTCCTGTGCAGCCGTCTGATGAGTTATGAGAGTGATTTTTTCAGCACTTTTGGGTCCCGTGATTCAACAGTTGGTATTCAATTTTCAGCTTAATAAGACCAACGGTGCGGCGTCGGCGCGTGCGCGCGTGCGCCATTCGTTTAACATGGGAAACGCGACATTGTGAAATCGCGAAAAACGAGCAAGTTTCGCCCGGTTCCCCGGCCGCTTGCTCGGCAACCGAAAGTTGCAGCGGTATGCGAGCAACACTATGTGATAGATAATCGATTGGCCTTGCGTATAGGGTGTCGTCCAGAGCGATGCGCATGCCACGTGCAAAGTTGTGACTACTTTAATGATAAAATTGGCCTATTCAGGATTTCAATTGGTGCTCGGAAACTGTTTGACGTAGAACGCTGATCCGGGCACCATTTTGCAGGCGCAGTGACCGCCCTCAAATTATATTTGTTACTCAAAGCTGTGAGACTAATATTTTGGCGTTGAAGTCGAATTGCAATATTTTTGGACAGTTGAATCCTTCACACCGCCGTAACACCCAAAATGAGGACAAACTTGACCGGAAAATTTACACAGACGGATAGCGCCGTTCTTGCTGACCTATATCCACCCAAAGTATTTTGCTAATCGCTCATAGGTAACTTATGCTGAAGTCAAACGTAAACGATTACCGACGCTATGCGTCAGTCGGGCGCCGGCCGGCGGCCGGCGATAGCTCCCTCACGCAATAACGTAACGTCCGGCTCGTTGGCTTCCGTAGTCTGGCGCCGGCGGCGCCGCCCGCCCGCAATAACGCAACGTCCGGCTCGTTGCTCGTGGTAGGTAGGTCTACTAACATGCCAAGATCCGCGGGCACTGGCGTGTAACTAATATTCCGCTAACATATTATCGTGAGTCATTTATAATGCATGTATATTATGTAATCATACCACACACTACGATTGCTTAATTTTGCCCAAGACTGACACTGCTTCAGTCAAATTCATCCATGAGCGCTTGACTAGCTGACATCGCACCTCCCTCGCGAGGATATTTTGTTGAAGTCGGTTGACAGATTTCAGGCATTTAAACCGCTAGAATGTTTTGGCAGATACTGCGATACGGCAACGAGATACGGTAGGAAGATATGGGAACGAAATACGGCAACAAGATACGGAAACTGGGTACGATAAAGGGATGCTGGAACTAGATACGGGAACAGGATACGGGAATGAGATACGGGAACTAGATATGGTAAGAAGATATCGGAACGGTGTACGATATACGGGAATGAGATACGGGAGTGGGATACGGGAACTGGATACGGGAGTGGGATACGGGAACTGGATACGGGAGCTGATTAAGGTATACGGGATACGGGAACGGAATACGGGATACCGGAACGGGATACGGGAATGGGATACGGGAACGAGATACGGGAACGGGATACTGGAACGGGATACGGGAACGGGATACGGGAACGGGATACGGGAACGGGATACGGGAACGGGATACGGGAACGGGATACGGGAACGGGATACGGAAACGGGATACGGAAACGGGATAGGGAAACGGGATACATAAACGGGATACGGGATACGGGATACGGTAACGGGATACGGGAACGGGATACAGGAACGGGATACGGGAACGGGATACGGGAACGGGATACGGGAACGGGATACGGGAACGGGATACGGGAACGGGATACGGGAACGGGATACGGGAACTGGATACGGGAACGGGATACGGGAACGGGATACGGGAACGGGATACGGGAATGGGATACGGGAACGAGATACGGGAACGGGATACGGGAAAGAGATACGGGAACAGGATACGGGAACGGGATACGGGAACGGGATACAGAACGGGATACGGGAACGGGTTACGGGAATGGGATACGGGAACGGGATACGGGAATTGGATAAGGGAACGGGATACGGGAACGGGAAAGGGATACGGGAACGGGATACGGGAACGGGATACGGGAACGGGATACGGGAACGGGATACGGGAACGGGATACGGGAACGGGATACGGGAACGGGATACGGGAACGGGATACGGGAACGGGATACGGGCACGGGATACGGAAACGGGATACGGGAACGGGATACGGGATACGGGAACGGGATACGGGAACGGGATACGGAAACGTGATACGGGATACGGAAACGGGAAGGATACGGGATCGGATACGTAACGGGATACAAGATACGGGAACTGGATACGGAACGGGATACGAGAACGGGAAACAGTAAGGGGATTCGGAAACTGAATACGGGAGCGGGATAAAGGATACGAGATCGGACACGTGAACGGGATACGGGATACGGAAACGGGAAACGGGAAACGGGAAACGAGATACGGGAACGGGATACGGTAATGGGATACGGGAACGGGATACGGGAACGGGATACGGGAACGGGATACGGGAACGAGATACGGGAACGGGATACGGGAACGGGATACGGGAACGAGATACGGGAACGGGATACCGGAACGGGATACGGGAACGGGATACGGGATACGGGATACGGGATACGGGAACGGGATACGGAAACGGGAAACTAGATACGGGATACGGGATACGAGAACGGGATACGGGAACGGGATACGGGAACGGGATACGGGAACCGGATACGGGAACCGGATACGGGAACCGGATACGGGAACGGGATACGGGAACGGTATACGGGAACGGTATACGGGAACGGTATACGGGAACGGTATACGGGAACGGTATACGGGAACGGGATACGGGAACGGGATACGGGAACGGGATACGGGAACGGGATACGGGAACGGGATACGGGAACGGGATACGGGAACGGGATACGGGAACGGGATACGGGAACGGGATACGGGAACGGGATAGGGGAACGGGATACGGGAATGGGATACGGGAACGGTATACGGGGACGGGATATGGGAACGGGATGCGGGATACAGGATACGGGATACAGGATACGGGATACAGGATACGGGATACGGGATACAGGATACGGGATACAGGATACGGGAACGGGATACGGGAACGGAATACGGGAACGGGATACGGAATACGGAATACGAGACATGGAATACGGAATACGGAACACGGGAAACGGCTAGCATATATAAATGAGCTGGCTATAGAAACTGCGCAAATTGCAAAAGATGACCCGCCGCCGCCGCCGGAGTGACGCCCTAAATTGGCTCCTGTGCAGCCGTCTGATGAGTTATGAGAGTGATTTTTTCAGAACTTTTGGGTCTCGTGATTCAACAGGTCGTATCAAGTTTTGGTGTCGATCCGACCGACGGTGCGGCGTCGGCGCGTGCGCACGTGCGCCATTCGTTTAACATGGGAAACGTGACATTCGGAAATCGCGAAAAACGGGCAAGTTTCGCCCGGTTCCCCGGCCGCTTGCTCGGCAACCAAGATTCGCAGCGGTATGCGAGCAACACTATGTGATAGATAATCGATTGGCCTGGCGTATAAAATGTCGTTGAGAACGATGCGCGTTCCACGTGCAAAGTTGTGACCACTTGAATGATAAAATTGGCCTATTCAGGATTTAAATTGGTGCTCGGAAACCGTTCGACGTAGAAGGCTGAACCGGGCACCATTTTGCAGGCGCAGTGACCGTCTTCAAATTATATTTGTTACTCAAAGCTGTGAGACTAATATTTTGGCGTTGAAGTTGAAATGCAATATTTTTGGACCATTTAATACTTCACACCGCCGTAACACCCAAAACGAGGACAAACTTGACCGGAAAATTTACACAGACGGATAGCGTCGTTCTTGCTGACCTATATCCACCCAAAATATTATGTAAATCGCTCATAGGTAACTTATGCTGAAGTCAAACGTAAACGATTACCAACGCTAACATTGCGAAATAATTGCGTCGAATAAAATAGCATCGTTTAAGTTTGCCCAAGACTGACACTGCAGCAGTCAAATTAATCAATGAGCGCATGACTAGCAGACGTCGCACCTCCCTCCCAGGGAGATTTTGTTGAAGCCGGTTGACATATTTCAGGCATGTAAACCGCTAAAATGTTTTGGCAGAGACTGCGACACAGGAACGAGATACGGTAAGAAGATATGGGAACGAAATACGGCAACAAGATACGGAAACTGGGTACGAGAAAGGGATGCTGGAACGAGATACGGGAACAGGATATGGGAATGCAGGGGTAAAAAAGGTAAAATTTGCTACCAACCGAATTTGACGGAGGCCAATTTTGTTACACTTTTTCATCGAAGCTACTTTTTATCGAGTTTCATTACATTCTCATCGAAACTACATTTATACACATTTCAATTGCTACATTTCCATTTTGTTGAGTGCAAATGTTTATATCTGCTAGTGCGAAAATTCGAGAGAGAAAAAAAAACTGGCAAGCAGTTTAGCAGGTGTTGCAACGTTATTTAACCGGTCCTTTTGCAGCTACGCCAGGCTTATTGTTATACCCAAGTGCCAATCTACCCACCTAGACACCAAGCTAATCGTGACTCGTACCCTCATGGTATTGTCACCCACTTGTTGATTTAAAGTCAAAACAAGTTCAACATTTACAATAGAACAGACGACTATATTCTGCCTTCCAACATTCATCCAGACGACGTATCCAATACATCCATGTAATTGCCTATATTGATTGCCTTCCATTATCTACCTCCATTTCCCCTTCCTTCCACCCACAGGCGGATCCAGAATGGGTGGTTTGGGTAAATTGGGGGGGGGGGGAATCCCGAAAAGTATCACACAATTATGAAAACTCATCGGATTTCGCTTGCTTGTGCATCGATAACTGATTTAAAACCAACTTTCCTTAGTAAAAATTGCTTAAAATTTATATTATCTCAGGAAATGTATCAAATTTGCGCCGATTTCAGGAGGAATAGGGGGCCATGTCCCCCCCTGGATCCGTCCCCATGCTTCCACCCCTGCGGCTGCATCCCCTCCGCCTCAGTCGCCGTCGGCCGGCTGTCCTGCGTCGCCGCCGTCCCAAGGTCGTCGTTAACGGCGGCGGCCGACCGACCCGGTTCGGCTGAGGGTTATTCGGGCCCGTTGTCGGGCCGCGGTGGGCGACATTGGGGAGGGGTTGACGGGGAGGCGGGTGTCGGCAGATTGATGTCGGTGTTCATACACCCATCGTCCGCCTGAAGAATATAGTTTTGAGTCTTTTGCCGATTTCTTGAAAACGGTCCAGAAAGTTGGGAATCAGACGACGGTCACGTAAACTTCATTCAATTTGGAGTTTATCAATGACTTGAGGGTGGTCTTTCTTCATAAATGACATCACAGGCACGACAAGGACAGTCACTGGCGCGACAAGGTTTGTCCGAAAAACAAAGCTTCTTGAGCGATTTTAGGCTAATTCCGCACTCACAGTTTCCGAGGAAGGCGCCAAATGTGTCCCACACGTTCCCTTCTCCACGTCAGCCCAGTTTTCACAGTCACGCTGCCTACTTCCGGACAAATACGAATCATACTAGGGAGCGGCCGGGGTCGCATCCTAGCGAAAGCCGCCCGACATGGCCGGTCGCCCGACCGCCCTAACTTGTAGTGATAGTGTACCATAAAAAGCAGACTCTTGAAATCTCTACGCTTCATTGCGTTACAAACATTTTGTTTAATATGGCCTGATAAGAACTTTAAAAAACATTTTATTAAAAGATATTGGAATATTTTGAAGTAAAATGTGATGTCCTTTATTCGTATTATGCGTGATACAAAAATGTACAAACTGTTTCACTCTCGGTCGATTCATGTTGGTGTTTTTTTGCTACAATATTCTCTATCTTGGGTAGGTGAGATTGCCTTAAATGGTACGTTTAAAGTCTCTAGATTTTGCGAGAAACTTGTGATATTTGCCCATTTGTGGTGATATTTTCCCATTTCTGGCTAGCAACCTATTACATTTCAAAATATCTCCAGAAAACAGAAATCAACAAGCAGTGAAGATACAAAACAGCCCCATAAGTGTACAGGATCTACACAAACCAGAAAGTGACTCATTCATGCATATACCGCAGCAATGATAGTGTAATTTGTGTGTCTTGGAATTGGCCAGTTTTGCTACAAATCATCGTTTGGTGTAACGCTGATTTGCTACCAACGACGTTGTCGAGTTGGCGTTATTTTTTACCCCTGGGAGATTTTGTTGAAGCCGGTTGACATATTTCAGGCATGTAAACCGCTAAAATGTTTTGGCAGAGACTGCGACACGGGAACGAGATACGGTAAGAAGATATGGGAACGAAATACGGCAACAAGATACGGAAACTGGGTATGAGAAAGGGATGCTGGAACGAGATACGGGAACAGGATATGGGAATGAGATGCGGTAACTAGATATGGTAAGGAGATATCGGAACGGTGTACTAGATACGGGAATAAGATCAGGGAGCGGGATACGGCAGCGGGATACGGGGACGGGATACGGGAACGGGATACGGGAACGGGATACGGGAACGGGATACGGGAACGGGATACGGGAACGGGATACGGGAACGGGATACGGGAACGGGATACGGGAATGGGATATGGGTACTGGATATGGGAACGGGATACGGGAACAGGATACGGGAACGGGATACGGGAACGGGATACGGGAACGGGATACGGGAACGGGATACGGGAACGGGATACGGGATACGGGAACGGGATACGGGAACGGGACACGGGAACGGGATACGGGAACGGGATACGAGAACGGGATACGGGAACGGGATACAGGAACGGGATACAGGAACGGGATACGGGAACGGGGAACGGGATACGGGAACGGGATACGGGAACGGGATACGGGAACGGGATACGGGAACGGGATACGGGAACGGGATACGGGATACGGGAACGGGATACGGGAACGGGATACGGGAACGGGATACGGGAACGGGATACGGGAACGGGATACGGGAACGGGATACGGGAACAGGATACGGGAACGGGATACGGGAACGGGATACGGGAACGGGATACGGGAACATGATACGGGAGCGGAATACGGGAACGGGATACGGGAACGGGATACGGGAACGGGATACCGGAACGGGATACGGGAACGGGATACGGGAACGGGATACGGGAACGGGATACGGGAACGGGATACGGGAACGGGATACGGGAACGGGATACGGGAACGGGATACGGGAACGGGATACGGGAACGGGATACGGGAACGGGATACGGGAACGGGATACGGGAACGGGATACGGGAACGGGATACGGGAACGGGATACGGGAACGGGATACGGGAACGGGATACGAAAACGGTATACAGAAACGGTACATGGAAACGGTATACGGAAACGGGAACGGGATACGGGAACGGGAACGGGATACGGGAACGGGATACGGGAACGGGATACGGGAACGGGATACGGGAACGGGATACGGGAACGGGATACGGGAGCGGGATACGGGAACGGGATACGGGAACGGGATACGGGAATGGGATACGGGAATGGGATACGGGAATGGGATACGGGAACGGGATACGGGAACGGGATATGGAATACAGAATACGGAATACGAGATACGAGATACGAGATACGAGATACGGAATACGGAATACGGAATACGGAATATGGAATACTGAATACGGAATACGGGACACTGGAAACGGCTAGCATATATAAATAAGCTGGCTATATAAATTGCGCATCGCGCAATAAAGGCCATCTAGTCTCTATCTCTATATTATAAATCCTAAAAGATGACCCGCCGCCGCCGCCGCCGCCGCCGCCGCCGCCGGAGTGACGCCCTAAATCGGTTCCTGTGCAGTCGTCTGATGAGTTATGAGAGTTATTTTTTTTCAGGAATTTTGGGTTCCGTGATTCAACAGGTCGTATTAAATTTTCAGCTTAATAAGACCAAAGGTGCGGTGTCGGCGCGTGCGCGCGTGCGCCATTCGTTTAACATGGGGAACGCGACATTCGGAAATCGCGAAAAACGGGCAAGTTCCTCGCGGTTCCCCGGTCACTTGCTCGGCAACCAAGAGTCGCAGCGGTACACGAGCAACACTATGTGATAGATAATCGATTGGCCTGGCGTATAAAATGTTGTTGAGAACAATGCGCGTGTCACGTGCAAAGTTGTGACCACTTTAATGATAAAATTGGCCTATTCAGGATTTAAATTGGTGCTCGGAAACTGTTCAACGTAGAACGCTGATCCGGGCACCAATTTGCAGGCGCAGTGACCCTCTTCAAATTATATTTGTTACTCAAAGCTGTGAGACTAATATTTTGGCGTTCAAGTTGAAATGCAATATTTTTGGACCATTTAATGCTTCACATCGCCGTTACACCCAAAATAAGGACAAACTTGACCGGAAAATTTACACAGACGGGTAGCGCCGTTCTTGCTGACCTATATCCACCCAAAATATTTTGCTAATCGCTCATAGGTAACTTATGCAGAAGTCAAACGTAAACGATTACCGAAGCTATGCGCCAGTCGGGCGCCGGCCGGCGGCCGGCGATAGCTCCCTCACGCAATAACGTAACGTCGGGCTCGTTGGCTTGCGTAGTCTGGCGCCGGCGATAGCTGCCGCCCGCAATAACGTAACGCCCGGCTCGCTCGTGGTAGGTACAGATATTATCGTGAGTCATTTATAATGCGTGTATATTATGTAATACTACCACACACTGCGATCGTTTAATTTTGCCCAAGGCTGACACTGCTTCAGTCAAATTCATCCATGAGCGCATGACTAGCTGACGTCGCACCTCCTTCGCGAAGAAATTTTGTGGAAGCCGGTTGACAGATTTCAGGCATTTAAACCGCTAGAATGTTTTGGCAGAGACTGCAATGCGGCAACGAGATACGGTAATAAGATATGGAACGAAATACGGCAACAAGATACGGAAACTGGGTACGAGAAAGGGATGCTGGAACTAGATACGGAAACAGGACACGGGAATGAGATACGGGAACTAGATATGGTAAGGAGATATCGGAACGGTGTACGAGATACCGGAATGAAATACGGGAGCGGGATACGGGAACGGGATACGGTAACTGGATACGGGATCTGATTAAAGTATCCCGGATACGCGAACGGTATTATATTATATACGGGAACGGGTTACGGGATCGGGATACGGGAGCGGGATACCGGAGCAGGATAAGGGAACGGGATAGGGAACGGGTTACGGGAAAGGGATACGGGAACGGGATTTGGGAACGGGATATGGGAACGGGATACGGGAACGGGATACGGGAACGGGATACGGGAACGGGATACGGGAATGGGATACGGGAACGGGATACGGGAACGGACTACGGGAACGGGATACGGGAACGGGATACGGGAACGGGATACGGGAACGGGATACGGGAACGGGATACGGGAACGGGATACGGGAACGGGAAACGGGAACGGGATACGGGAACGGGATACGGGAACGGGAGACGAGAACGGGAGACGAGAACGGGATACGGGAACGGGATACGGGAACGGGATACGGGAACGGGATACGGGAACGGGATACGGGAACGGGATACGGGAACGGGATACGGGAACGGGATACGGGAACGGGATACGGGAACGGGATACGGGAACGGGATACGGGAATGGGATACGGGAACGGGATACGGGAACGGGATACGGGAACGGGATACGGGAAGGGGATACGGGAACGGGATACGGGAACGGGATACGGGAACGGGATACGGGAACGGGATACGGGAACGGGCTACAGGATGCGGGAACAGGATACTGGAACAGGATACTGGAACAGGATACTGGAACGGGATACTGGAACGGGATACGGGAACGGGATACGGGAACGGGATACGGGAACGGGATACGGGAAAGGGATAGGGGAACGGGATACGGCAACCGGTTACGGCAACCGGATACGGCAACCGGATACGGCAATGGGATAAGGGAACGGGATACGGGAACGGGATACGGGAACGGGATACGGACACGGGATACGGGAACGGGATACGGGAAAGGGATACGGGAACGGGATACGGGAACGGGATACGGGAACGGGATACGGCAACCGGATACGGCAACCGGATACGGCAATGGGATACGGGAACGGGATACGGGAACGTGATACGGGAACGGGATTCGGGAACGGGATACGGGATACGGGAACGGGATACGGGAAGGGGATACGGGAACGGGATACAGGAACGGGATACGGGAACGGGATACGGGAACGGGATACGGGAACGGGATAAGGGAACGGGATACGGGATACGGGAACGGGATACGGGAACGGGATACGGGATACGGGAACGGGATACGGGAACGGGATACGGGAACGGGATACGGGAACGGGATACGGGATACGGGATACGGGATACGGGATACGGGAACGGGATACGGGAACGGGATACGGGAACGGGATACGGGAACGGGATACGGGAACGGGATACGGGAATGGGATACAGATACAGGATACGGGAACGGGATACGGGAACTGGATACAGGAACGTGATACGGGAACGGGATACTGGAACGGGATATTGGAACGGGATACGGAAGAGGATACGGAAATGGGATACGGGAATGTGATACGGGAATGTGATACGGGAACGTGACACGGGAACGTGACACGGGAACGTGATACGGGAACTTGATACGGGAACGGGATACGGGAACGGAATACGGGAACGGGATACGGGATACGGGAACGGGATATGGGAACGGGATACGGGAACGGGATACGGGAACGGGAACGGGACACGGGAACGGGATACGGGAAAGGGATACGAGAACGGGATACGGGAACGGGATACGGGAACGGGATACGGGAACGGGATACGGGAACGGGATACGGGAACGGGATACGGGAAGGGGATACGGGAACGGGATACGGGAACGGCATAGGGGATACGGGATACGGGATACGGGAGACGGGAACGGATACGGGAGACGGGAACGGGATACGGGAAGGGGATACGGGAACGGGGTACGGGAACGGGGTACGGGAATAGGATACGGGAACGGGACACGGGAACGGGATACGGAAACGGGATACGGGAACGGGTTATGGGAAAGGGATGCGGGAAGGGGATGCTGGAACGCGATACGGGAACGAGATAGGGGAACGGCAACAGTATACGGGAACAGGATACGGGAATAGGATACGGGAACAGGATACGGGAACAGGATACGGGAACAGGATACGGGAACAGGATACGGGAACAGGATACGGGAACAGGATACGGGAACAGGATACGGGAACAGGATACGGGAACAGGATACGTGAACAGGATACGGGAACAGGGTATGGGAACGGGATACGGGAACAGGAAACGGGAACGGGATACGGGAACGGGATACGGGAACGGGATACGGGAACGGGATACGGGAACGGGATACGGGATACGGGAACGGGATACGGGAACGCGATACGGGAACGGGATACGGGAACGGGATACGGGAACGGGATACGGGAACGGGATACGGGAACGGGATACGGGAACGGGATACGGGAACGGGATACGGGAACGGGATACGGGAACGGGATACGGGAACGGGATACGGGAACGGGAACGGGATACTGGTACGGGATACTGGTACGGGATACCAGTACGGGATATTGGTACGGGATACTGGTACGGGATACTGGTACGGGATATTGGTACGGGATACAGGAACGGGATACGGGAACGGGATACGGCAACGGGATACGGCAACGGGATACGGCAACGGGATACGGGAACGGAATACGGGAACGGGATACGGGAACGGGATACGGGAACGGGATACGGGAACGGGATACGGGAATGGGATACGGGAATGGGATACGGGAATGGGATACGGGAACGGGATACGGGAACGGGATACGGGAACGGGATACGGGAACGAGATACGGGAACGGGATACGGGAACGGGATACGGGAACGGGATACGGGAACGGGATACGGGAACGGGATACGGGAACGGGATATGGGAACGGGATACGGGAACGGGATACGGTAACGGGATACGGGAACGGGATACGGGAACGGGATACCGGAAAGGATACAGGAACGTGATACGGGATACGGGAATGAGATACGGGAACAGCAACAGGCACGGAATACGGGAACGGGGTACGGGATACGGGAGACGTGATCCAGAATATGGGATACAGGATGCGGGATGCAGGATGCAGGATGCAGGATGCGGGATGCGGGATACAGGATACCGGAATGGGATACAGGAACGGGATACGGGATACGGGAACGGGATATTAGCTGGCTATATAAATTGAAGGCTATATAAATTGCGCATCGCGCAATACAGGCCCTCTAGTCCCTATATTATAAATCCTAAAAGATGACCTGCCGCCGCCGCCGCCGCCGCCGGAGTAAAGCCCTAAATCGGTTCCTGTGCAGTCGTCTAATGAGTTATGAGGGTGATTTTTTCAGGACTTTTGGGTCCCGTGATTCAACAGGTCGTATCAAGTTTTGGTGTCGATCCGACTGACGGTGCCAGTTCGTTTAACATGGGAAACGCGACATTGTGAAATCGCGAAAAACGGGCAAGTTTCGCGCGGTTCCCAGGCCGCTTGCTCGGCAACCGAGAGTCGCAGCAATATGCGAGAAACACTATGCGATAGATAATCGATTGGCCTTGCGTATAGGATGTCGTCCAGAGCGATGCGCGTGCCACGTGCAAAATTGTGACCACTTTCATGATACAATTGGCATATTCAGGATTTAAATTGGTACTCGGAAACCGTTCGACGTAGAAGGCTGAACCGGGCACCATTTTGCAGGCGCAGCGACCGTCTTCAAATTATATGTGTTACTCAAAGCTGTGTGACTAAAATTTTGGAGTTGAAGTTGAAATGCAATATTTTTGGACAATTTAATCCTTCACACCGCCGTAACACCCAAAACGAGGACAAACTTGACCGGCAAATTTACACACACGGATAGCGCCGTTCTTGCTGACCTATATCCACCCAAAATATTATGTAAATCGCTCATAGGTAACATATGCTGAAGTCAAACGTAAACGATTACCGACGCTAACGTTGCGAAATAATTGCGTCGAATAAAATAACATCGTTTAAATTTGCTCAAGACTGACACTGCCGCAGTCAAATTCATCAATGAGCGCATGACTAGCAGACGTCGCACCTCCCTCGCGGGAGATTTTGCTGAAGCTGGTTGACATATTTCAGGCATGTAAACCGCTACAATGTTTTGGCAGAGACTGCGACACGGGAACGAGATGCGGTAAGAAGATATGGGAACGAAATACGGCAACAAGATACGGAAACTGGGTACGAGAAAGGGATGCTGGAACGAGATACGGGAACGGGATACGGGAATGAGATGCGGTAACCAAATACGGTAAGGAGATATCGGAACGGTGTACGAGATACGGGAATGAGATACGGGAGCGGGATACGGGGACGGGATACGGGGACGGGATACGGGGACGGGATACGGGAGCGGGATACGGGAGCGGGATACGGGAGCGGGATACGGGAGCGGGATACGGGAGCGGGATACGGGAGCGGGATACGGGAGCGGGATACGGGAGCGGGATACGGGAGGTGGATACGGGAGCAGGATACGGGAGCGGGATAAGGGAACGGGATACGGGAACGGGATACGGGAACGGGATACGGGAACGCGATACGGGATCGGGATACGGTAACGGGATACGGGAACGGGATATAACGGGATATGGGAACGTGACACGGGAACGGATACAGGAACGGCTACGGGAACGGATACGGGAACGGATACGGGAACGGATACGGGAACGGATACGGGAACGGATACGGGAACGGATACGGGAACGGATACGGGAACGGATACGGGAACGGATACGGGAACGGATACGGGAACGGATACGGGAACGGATACGGGAACGGATACGGGAACGGATACGGGAACGGATACGGGAACGGATACGGGAACGGATACGGGAACGGATACGGGAACGGATACGGGAACGGATACGGGAACGGATACGGGAATGTATACGGGAACGGATACGGGAACGGATACGGGAACGGATACGGGAACGGATACGGGAACGGATACGGGATACGGGAACGGGTTACGGGAACGGGATACGGAAACTGGATATGGGGCTGATTAAGGGATTCGGTAACGGTATACGGGATACATGAACTGGATACGGGAACGGGATACGGGAACGGGATACCGGAACGGGATACCGGAACGGGATACCGGAACGGGATACCGGAACGGGATACCGGAACGGGATACCGGAACGGGATACCGGAACGGGATACCGTAACGGGATACGGCAACTGGATACGGGAACAGGGAACGGGATACGGGCACGGGATAAGGGCACGGGATACGGGCACGGGATACGGGCACGGGATACGGGCACGGGATACGGGCACGGGATACGGGAACGGGATACGGGCACGGGATACGGGCACGGGATACGGGCACGGGATACGGACACGGGATACGAACACGGGATACGGGCACGGGATACGGGCACGGGATACGGGCACGGGATACGGGCACGGGATACGGGCACGGGATACGGGCACGGGATACGGGCACGGGATACGGGCACGGGATACGGGCACGGGATACGGGCACGGGATACGGGCACGATATACGGGCACGGGATACGGGCACAGGATACGGGCACGGGATACGGGCACGGGATACGGGCACGGGATACGGGCACGGGATACGGGCACGGGATACGGGCACGGGATACGGGCACGGGATACGGGCACGGGATACGGGCACGATATACGGGCACGGGATACGGGCACGGGATACGGGCACGGGATACGGGCACGGGATACGGGCACGGGATACGGGCACGGGATACGGGCACGGGATACGGGCACGGGATACGGGTACGGGATACGGGTACGGGATACGGGTACGGGATACGGGTACGGGATACGGGTACGGGATACGGGCACGGGATACGGGCACGGGATACGGGCACGGGATACGGGCACGGGATACGGGCACGGGATACGGGCACGGGATACGGGCACGGGATACGGGCACGGGATACGGGCACGGGATACGGGCACGGGATACGGGCACGGGATACGGGCACGGGATACGGGCACGGGATACGGGCACGGGATACGGGCACGGGATACGGGCACGGGATACGGGCACGGGATACGGGCACGGGATACGGGCACGGGATACGGGCACGGGATACGGGCACGGGATACGGGCACGGGATACGGGCACGGGATACGGGCACGGGATACGGGCACGGGATACGAGAACGGGATACGGGAACGGGATACGGGAACGGGATACGGGAACGGGATACGGGAACGGGATACGGGAACGGGATACGGGAACGGGATACGGGAACGGGATACGGGAACGAGATACGGGATACGGAAACGGCATACGGGAATGCTATACAGGATACGGGAACGGGATACGGGAACGGGATACGGGAACGGGATACGGGAACGGGATACGGGAACGGGATACGGGAACGGGATACGGGAACGGGATACGGGAACGGGATACGGGAACGGGATACGGTAACGGGATACGGGAACGGGATACGGGAACGGGATACGGGAACGGGATACGGGAACGGGATACGGGAACGGGATACGGGAACGGGATACGGGAACGGGATACAGGAACGGGATACGGGAACGGGATACGGGAACGGGATACGGGAACGGGATACGGGAACGGGATACGGGAACGGGATACGGGAACGGGATACGGGAACGGGATACGGGAACGGGATACGGGAACGGGATACGGGAACGGGATACGGGAACGGGATACGGGAACGGGATACGGGAACGGGATACGGGAACGGGATACGGGAACGGGATACGGGAACGGGATACGGGAACGGGATACGGGAACGGGATACGGGAACGGGATACGGGAACGGGATACGGGAACGGGATACGGGAACGGGATACGGGAACGGGATACGGGAACGGGATACGGGAACGGGATACGGGAACGGGATACGGGAACGGGATACGGGAACGGGATACGGGAACGGGATACGGGAACGGGATACGGTTTACGGGAACGGGAAACGGGAACGGGATACGGGAACGGGATACGGGAACGGGATACGGGAACGGGATACGGGAACGGGATACGGGAACAATATACCGGAACAGGATACCGAATCACGATACTGGAACTGGATATGGAAGCGGGATACGGGATACGGGAACGAGATACGGGAACGAGATACAGGTACGGGATACAGGTACGGGATACAGGTACGGGATACAGGTACGGGATACAGGTACGGGATACAGGTACGGGATACAGGCACGGGATACAGGTACGGGATACAGGTACGGGATACAGGTACGGGATACGGGGACGGGATACGGAAAGGGGATACGGGAACTGGATACCGAAAGGGGATACGAGAACATGATACGGGATACGGGGACGGGATACGGAATACAGGATACGGGAACTGGATACGGAAACGGGATACGGAATACGGAATACGGAATACGAGATACGGAATACGGAATACGGAATATGGAATACGGGATACAGGAAACGGCTAGCATATATAAATTAGCTGGCTATATAGATTGCGCATCGCGCAATACAGTCCCTCTAGTCATTTTTAAATTTGGTATGGTAGTTGCCCATATGTCGTTATCTGACATATATTCCAGTTTTTTTTAAATATCTTTGAAATTTTTATTTTGTGAGCATTTTTTCAAAAAAAGTTTTATTTTTATTTTTGGGGTCAAAAACTTTTTTTTTCTCCAGATAGCCGGTTTGTAGCCCTTGCAATTTTCTTTAAAAAATAGCGTTTTCGATTGCATTTGGCTTCAAATGCAGCATTTGTACGGCCTGGCAAAGTTTAGCCGATTTTGTTGTCAAAATAGTGTTTAGTGACGTCACTAAATTCACTATATCTATTTTTAAAAAAAATCTGACGGAATTTGTTATTTTTCTTAGAAAAAGGTGTAAAAATGATGCCCGGATAGGTACTGAAAGTTTGGCGTCGATATCTGCATTAGTTATTGAGATATTCCTAATATTCTTAAGGGGGGGGGGGGGCTAAAAAAAAGCCCCCCCCCCCCCAGTGACTCGCGGGTTAAGCTATGCGGTACAGCATAACTTCAGGCGTTTACTACTACTGCTATCTAGGGACATGAATAAAAGTAGGCAAGTCCGCTGCTGCTCTTGGCCTAAACTGGTGGTACCAGCGTTTAAACGCGGAAACCGTAACGCAAAGCTGATCATCATTTGGCACCGCCCTGCTCATGGGTGGCAGTGGGGAACAGACTAGTTTAGCCTTGATTAGTTTTGATGCTCTTTGCGATAATATGGTGACAGCGAAACAGAACAGAACAGAACAGAAACAGAACATGGGGTAGATATGTGGGCGTCGTGCACCATTATACAGAACATGGGGCAGATATGTGGGCGTCGTGCACCATTATCAAACGAATCAGCTAAGCCTACTTTCTCACTGATCTGCTCAATTGCCATTACCCGTCTTTCCTTCTACGGGCTCTATTGCCGCAAGTGGGGTAATTACCCCTTATTTGAGAATCACTGCGTTAGGCGGAGTGGGCGAGGGAGGCAGACGCGAGTGATGGGCACACACTTTCCTTTGCATTGCTAACATGTACGAGCCTGAACTTTAAATAGCATGCAATTACAATGCTATTGGCGCAAGACGTTTTCTTTCTAGGCATATCCTTGATGCGTGCATGCGATTAAATACACATCAAATGACATGTGTGAACTAAACGTTTAAACGTATCACGGCTGTTTGAATACACTACAGCTGGCCTTGACGGGATCCTGACGTAGGTGGTGCTTACCGCCCGGTACCGCTCCAGCGCCACATAGCGCTCCGTGTCGGGCAGTCGGCCGAGTAGTTCGGCCGGCGGCCGCTGGTGGCGCCACAGTAGCACTCCCACGGACAGGAGCACACCAATAGCCAGGCCGGCCGCGATGTCAACACAGACCACAGCCAGCAGTGTGCCGGCCCAGATCAGGGCGTCGGCGCGCGAGGTGCGCCAGAGGGCCGGGAGGGTGGACAGCTGGACCAGCAGACCCTTCAGAGAGACGACGATGATGGCGCTCAGCACACACTGCCGGCAGAGAGAGAGAGAGAGAGAGAGAGAGAGAGAGAGAGAGAGAGAGAGAGAGAGAGAGAGAGAGAGAGAGAGGATGATGGAGGTCAAAATAAGGCGTCGAACGTTGTTAATTGTTCGATAATCATGCATCGCTAGCATACATTTGAGAAAATCAACTCACGTAACGATTTTTGACAGCACTTTTTGATCGATGCTGTTTCAAAAGCCAACACTGGAACGAAAGAGTCCTACAGGACACATCAGCCTGCAGGCTGAGCGGACAGGACACCACACCACCTTGGCGGTATCTCCGCGACGTCACCTTGGAAAGCTGTGTGACGTCACCTTGGGCAGCAGGGTGAAGAGCGGGCCGAGCCAGAGCAGCACGGTTAGCAGCAGCAGCGCTGTGATGATGCCGGACGCCTGGGTACGGCCGCCGGTGCCATCCACGATCAGTGAGCGGGACAGCGAGGCCGCCATCGGCGCACAGGAGAACCACGCCGACACCACGTTACCAACTCCCTGAGACAGGACACGGAGCTCAGGTCATAACAGGGTCCCAGTGAATGGCAAGAGCCAAGACGTGGCGCATCGCCTGGTCCGAAATAACACTCTTTTAACACTGTTGTGAAACAGTGAGTTTTAACACTGACTGTTCCATAACACTGCTACTAATGACACGTTCGAAGACCAGCTAGGTGGGTATCATACATCAATGACGTAGACGACTTTTATTTATATCGTACGTTATATCTTTGTGCAATTTTTAGTTATAAGAATAGCGACGGCTATACATGTCTTTGATAAAAGGCAAACATTTAATATCAAACAAAATAATGTACCACAATAGTGCCCACATTTCATAAATGCAGGCGCAGCAACACGACGCGACAGCTACCCTGCTATCCGTGACTGCTGCCGCAGATCACGTCTCACCTGAGCGAACAGCTCCTGACTGGCGTCCACGGTGTACTCGTGCTTATTGGCCAGAAGCTGGGCCATGGAGAGGCCCGCTGAGTAGGTGACGACGGCGATCACCGTCGAGTCCAGCAGCACGTGCGGCAGCAGGGAGAGCGCCGGACTGCTGGGCTGAGGCAGTCTGCAGTCACAGTCAACACCCAGCTGTCGGTCACAGCAGTCTGCAGTCACAGTCAACACCCAGCTGTCGGTCACAGCAGTCTGCAGTCACAGTCAACACTCAGCTGTCGGTCACAGCAGTCTGCAGTCACAGTCAACACCCAGCTGTCGGTCACAGCAGTCTGCAGTCACAGTCAACACCCAGCTGTCGGTCACAGCAGTCTATACTCAGTCAACACCCAGCTGTCGGTCACAGCAGTCTGCAGTCACAGTCAACACCCAGCTGTCGGTCACAGCAGTCTGCAGTCACAGTCAATACCCAGCTGTCGGTCACAGCAGTCTGTACTCAGTCAACGCCCAGCTGTCGGTCACAGCAGTCTGCAGTCACAGTCAACACCCAGCTGTCGGTCACAGCAGTCTGCAGTCACAGTCAACACCCAGCTGTCGGTCACAGCAGTCTGCAGTCACAGTCAACAGCCAGCTGTCGGTCACAGCAGTCTGTACTCACAGTCAACACCCAGCAGTCGGCCACAGCAGTCTGCAGTCACAGTCAACACCCAGCTGTCGGCCACAGCAGTCTGCAGTCACGACCGTCAGTCATACTCATAGCAGCAGGCTGCGGCAGTCTGGGTCAGGCTGCGGCAGTCTGGGTCAGGCTGCGGCAGTCTGGGTTAGGCTGCGGCAGTCTGGGTCAGGCTGCGGCAGTCTGGGTCAGGCTGCGGCAGTCTGGGTCAGGCTGCGGCAGTCTGGGTTAGGCTGCGGCAGTCTGGGTCAGGCTGCGGCAGTCTGGGTCAGGCTGCGGCAGTCTGGGTCAGGCTGCGGCAGTCTGGGTCAGGCTGCGGCAGTCTGGGTCAGGCTGCGGCAGTCTGGGTCAGGCTGCGGCAGTCTGGGTCAGGCTGCGGCAGTCTGGGTCAGGTTTGCGCGGCGATAGTCTCGCACCTTAACTAAACTCATATTAACTGTAATTGTCAAGAAAACGGTTGGTCTGCGACGCCCGGTCTTTACCGCCTATTAGCATAGTCACCACCACCACCAACCGGCAAAACGCCACAACAGCCGGCGCCAAACACCAGCATTGTGCGCTGAGGCACAATGCATTAACTGTTTACAACAAAGCACATACAACAAAATGCAGTCGACAGGAACTAAGCTTATATTCCCAACACAATGGTTTTAGTCGGGCACGCCCGTCGCCCAATCACCCATTCATAACCATATCCGCTATAACAGTTCAGGACCTACAGTTCAGTTCAGGACCAGTTCAGTTCAGGACCTACAAATTGCTAACTAACGGGACACGATCGTACGAGGAGGGTTATTCTAGAATTTTAGTCCCAGTTATATCACAACAACGGGCAACGACGAAGATATGTCGATGGCATCTAAGCTGTTTTGCATTTCCATACTGGAGTGGAATTCACGGTGACCCGCAAATGGTGTGCAAGACTCATACTGCTCTGTTCGCCAGGCAGATCTTAAAGTTTCTCTGCTGTCACGTTGTATATGCCCTGTGCATGATAGTTCCTCCCGATATGTCGAAGTCCAGTCCCCTGATAACTGTGTCTGAAAACTGATCGCCGCGTAGGTATGCCTGACGGGTCTTTTCTCACCCGGTAGTGACGTTGCCGATGACCTGGATATCATATCTGCCTGATAAGTCACCGAGAAACGAGCCCAGGGTGCCGATTATCAGCACCAACAGCTCGATCGGAAAAGGCACGCGGGTCCACTTCGCCATCTTGGGCTGTTGACAGCGGAAAACGAGTTAGCCACAAATCAGTAGCATTAACACAAATATGCGTGGTATTATGTCATAAGCCATCTAACTGTTGTAAACGACCACGGGATATTTGTGCCCAGAACTAATAGTGAGGGAAGAATTAACGTCACATTGTCAGAGCGAGTAGTTATGAGATTTAATGTTTTTTGTTTGTTATACTGACCGATTTGGACGAATGCTACGCATTTTAAAACGTCATGATACCTATTCCCATGCACGGAGACAAAAATAACAAACGTAGCTTTTTATTATTTCTTTTCAAGCTAACGACAATGTTTGGAATCTGCATCGCTGAAAATACACGAATTAATGGAAAATAAGTGGGAGATGTATGTACTTATTGTACAAGCACGTGAGTAGACAATTCCGGACGCGTGTTTGGGCCTACCTTGACGAGTTCGTTGTTGAACACAAGGATGACAATGGTAGTGGCGGATATCACAATGGACGCTGGATTGACAACCGCCAATCTCTTAATGATGGCGAAAGTGAGCTGAAATCAAAGAGAAAACATTGTCAATCAGCAGCAGAACATCCCGACCAAGACCGTTTTTTTTAAAGATTCAGACACGTATAGCGCGATCCTGCTCAAAAGATGTATAGTTAAAACTGAAACACAATGAAACCGTTTAATAGTTTTCCATTACATCGTACTACTAACTGCATCGTACACATATTACGACATAGTTTCTACTAATTTTATAAAACGTTAATCTGAGCATAATTATATTTATTAGTAAGAAGATTATGCTCATGTTTGTGAAAAATAGCGAAAAAGAATCAAAAAATATATTTTCGGCTATGAACCTTCTTCAGTCAGTCTGTCAGTTCAGTCCACTGAAGAAGGCTCATAGCCGAAAATATATTTTTGATTCTTTTCAGGCATTTTTCACATAACATGAGCATAAGGTTATACACCTTCTTAATAATAGTTTATACTAGCAAATATTTATATACTCAACACTAGGCAATTACAGGGTATACGACCAGCCGTCAAACTGCAGGTATTTCCACCTACCTTGAGCAGTCGTCCCGCGCCTGAGAAGCGCGGCCGGGTGAGACCGAGCAGACTGGGCACCTGGGATAGCAATACATGTATGGCGGCACCAGTGGTGAAGCCCTGCACCAGCATGTCGGAGAGCACCACCGCCAGCGCCGCCATTCGCACAGAGAACAGCACCAACTGCAACCAGGGAAACAACGGCCAAAGTCTGGTCAGAGACATCACATTTTTAGCAATGCAGGCTGGATCCGTGATCCTCGGGTCAATTAGAACGTGCATTTATGAACTGCGAGCACCGAAGCGACATGAACTCATCTCGCCTGGGCGAACAGGTATTCTGCCCAACGCCCTGTCAACTGAGCTGCGTGAACGGACACAGCTGCATGTCCAATAATTGTCCATCACATCCGTGATTTGCCCCTCCGTGAATTTAACGGCTGAACGGCTTTTAACTGCTTACCCTCCGTGATTTGATATACCTGGATGAGGCCGACGGCCAGTGTGACGGTGGTGGCCACCAGTACTGGGTCGTACACTGACCCGGTCCGGCCGGCCTCCTCCGACCCCGATACAGAGTGTTCAGCCACCACCTTCCCGGTCATGATGCAGGTGACGGCGAACGTCCCTGCCGAACACGACACGTGTGAATTTAACGGCTGACAACACAAAACTCTGAAACCAGACTAGGTTGTGTACTGTGTAGTGATCAGAGGCTACAAACTGCGTTAATTGCATGCAATAATACAATAATACATGGATAAGGATGCTGGTCGGAAAAGAAACATTCATTCAACCAAGAATTAACGACATTGTTACGAGTAAGAAATCAGGTATGCTGTTCCGCATTGCAGCCAACTGCTGCGGTACAGTCTACAAGTCAGGCGTTAAAGGGAAATATTTTTTTTAAAAATACTTTTTTTTCTGCATTAGCTTATGCAACATGTATGGTATTAAATTGATAGTTTCAATTTAAAAATGAAATACAAACTTTTTATATTTAGAAAATTACATTTTTTGGAAACAAAAAACAGGTACATATACTTCTTTCGGAGTTCATGATCGGTGTTTTCTCTCCACTATTAGAACTTAGGAGCGCGACATATCCGGCGCTTTTGTTTCAATCCGTGCAACGTTGAATACTGGTAATAACTTAGGTCGTTTACTACGAAATACCAAGTATATGGGCGGCTAAAGTGAAGAGCAATTTTCGTACCCTTAAATTGAAGTGATACAATGATAGTTGAGCTCAAGTGGACCAATGTTAGCAAAAAACTAAGTGATTTCAACATTTGTTTGCGTTGTTATATTCAAATACTGCAAACGAACTACATGCATCAGGAAAAGGGGGCGTTCAAAAATATATTGTTTCTACTAAATACCAAGGGTATGGGGGTGTCCGGACACATTGGCCAATGTTGCCTTTTTGTCGAAATGCCTTTTTACCGACGTGTCGAAATGTCGAAATGTCTTTTTGCCGACATGTCATTTTGTCGAAATGTCATTTTGTCGAAATGTCATTTTGTCGAAATGTCATTTTGTCGAAATGTGGAAAAAATATAATCCTTTTTGCCGAATGACATTTTGTCGACATGTGAAAAGGTCGTAATGCCTTTTTGCCGAAATGCCATTTTGTCGACATGTGAAAAAACCGAAATGTAATTTTGTTGAATGTTACTTTGTCGACGTGTGAAAAGTCAAAATGCTTTTTGCCGAATGTCATTTTGTCGACATGTGAAACGGTCAAAATACCTTTTTGCTCCACTGCCCCTCCCTTGATCCTGCGGTTTTGCACCATCCATCAGGAGGTGGCAAACAGTGTCGCTGTCATGCGGTGATTCCCAGATTTTCATCAGATTTCCCAGAGCTTTTCAACAGAGTTTCCAAGATTTATCAGTAAACAACACCTGCTACACGAAAGTAGCACCATGACCAGCTTCCGGCTTTCCGGCTTGAACCGAAAATGAAGTATATATAGTACGACTAGGATCGCGTGGGTGCGTGCACTCCGCGGGCAACCACTATGAGCAGCGATAGCCGGCTCCGCTTTGGTTGCCGGTGGAGGATCGCTGTTGATGCTTATAATGATTGGGGCGAACAAACAATATTGACACATGGCAATTGCTGCGCATGACACCAAAGGCATTCGGCATTCGGCAAAAATACATTTTGAACATTTCACATGTCGATAAAATGACATTCGGCAAAAAGGCAGTTCGACTTTTTCACATGTCGACGAAATTACATTTCGGCAAAAAAGCATTTCGACCTTTTCACACGTCGACAAAGTAACATTCGGCAAAATGGCATTTCGCCCTTTTCACATGTCGACAACATGACATTTCGGCAAAAAGACATTTCGATCTTTTCACATGTCAAAATGACATTCGGCAAAACGAAATTTCGACTTTTTCACATGTCGGCAAAATCATATTTCGACCTTTTGACATGTTGGCAAAAAGACATTTCGACAAACTGACATGTAGGCAAAAAGGCATTCGCCTATTTGCTTTCGGCATATTCACATGTCGTCAAAAATACATTTTGTCAAAGTGTCCTTCGACAATATGCATTCGCCAGAATCACATTCGGCAAAATGACATTCGCCAACGTGTCCTGTAACCGGGTATGGGCCACCAAAGTGAAGAACAATTTTCGAAACAAAAAAACAAACAAAGCCATAGAAAGGGAATATTTCCGAGTTTTTGGGTAAATATATTCAAATAAATATCTAGAACGAGCGGGAAAAGCATTTAAGTACTATCAAATGTGCCCAGTACTTCACTATATCGTTGTTTTCAGCATGAAACGCTTAAGCGTTTTCTAATTGAAATAACTTCGGTTAGAGACATTTAAATGGTTAAAGGAAATAGTTCACCTTCAACATTAGTTTTAAACTGAGATAGCAGTTTTGTAGCCCGTGTTGGGAAACCCCTCTCTGCAAGTTGTCTTGACTGAAAAGATTCTCCAGCCGAATATCTTTGATTTTTTTTGGCGAAAGAATGCGGTGCTGGCGAAAGAATGTGGTGCTGGATCTAGCCCGGGCAGAGGCTATACCATCAGCTAATCAGCTTGCAGCTGGTGCTAGCAAGCGAACCGCCGGCCGCCGGTTGGCACATCTCTAATGCGATTATATCCTTACTTTCGAATCTGATTGACTGAGCTTTTTTTTATTTGCGTGACGTCAGGACTCTGACTCAGAGTATGCGTAAAGTTTTGAGAAACATTAATAATTGACGACCTTCTGTCCTGAATCGGCGCGATATAAGGCCATTTTTACAATATAAAAAGAAATTGTATTTCAAATTATAATCAAATCGTGTTTGAGAAAAAAAAATTCCCAAGGTGAACTATTTCCTTTAATGTGAGTAAATTTACATATAAGTTTGTCTCCTCTCCCAATTGAAAGTGCTAACTCCATTTTTGTGGGAAAATGCCATGATTTCACTTTAACTGCAAGCTTTACCTATTTGTATCGCTAAAACGCCTGACAGGTAGACTGTCCAGAATGCATCGGCGCTCGGCGGTGCAGTCTACCAGGACAGCGTAAACTTACATGATATTTGTCATATTGCAGAACTTTGATAAGACTTGTATTTGTAAGCAAAAAGTATGATCTTGACACTTGCTGCATTGTTGAAACAAATTAGGAAAATATAAAAGGAGCAACATACATTATAAAGTCCACTCCTATGCATCCAAGTATTTGCGACAGCAATCTTGCGTCATAAAATGGCGGCAATGACCAGCAGTAAACTAAAAGACTCAACACCTTATCCATTAAAGGTCTTATCACAGCGCTTACTATGGCGAATTGAATTAATATTTTACTCGTAACGCAACACGGAACCCGCAAAAAACAACTGTAGTGGGTATGACGATAATACATCGTCACAGTGGTTAACGTCATAGACCCGTTGTAAGCCCTAGATCACATAATGGTCAGATTTGCTTTACTTGTACTTGTACTTATAGTACGGGGCTATAAGGAGGACTAGATGCCCGTCTTGCCCGCTCTTTACATCTCTCGATTGTTTTTATGACTCAGTGGATAATTCAAAAGGGTACGCTTTCCTTGATCATATTTGGCTTCAGTATTTTGTCGCCTATTTTGGCGCATCGTACATGATGTCCGCTCAGTAGTGATCAAGCCGGTTTTTGAAGAGGTGCGTCGTTGCTGATGAAACGACATGTTCCGGAAGTGCGTTCCAGTCGCTCACTGCTCTGATAGACCAGAAGTTCCGTCTCACTGTGGTCTGCGCTTGCGGTTTGGCAACTTCCAGGGAGTGTCCTCGTGTGATCGCCGACGGCGGGTCCTGGAAGAACTTCTGCTTGTAGAGTTCGATGCGGCCGTTCATCAACTGGTGGATCAGAATGAGATCGCCGCGCCGTCTTCTGTACTTCAGAGACGGTAGGCGCATGGCTCTCAGCCGGTCCTCGTACGGAAGTAGTCTGATTGGTCGAACCAGCTTGGTCGCCCTCCGTTGAACTCGCTCTACCAGTCGTATGTCTTCAGCGTTGAACAGGCCCCAGACAGTGTTCCCATATTCTAGCAACGGTCTGACCAGGGTCTTAAAGAGCAGCGGAAGCGTCTGCTGGTCGATGTGCTCAAACGAGCGCCGGATTGTGCCGAGGACTCTGTTTACCTTTGCGATCGCCGCCCCCGCCTGCTTAAGGAACTTCAGCGAGGTGTCCACGACGACTCCCAAGTCCTTCTCGTCCTCCACTTGATCCTACTGGCTTCCAAACATGGAGTAGGTTTGGCGAACGTTCCTCGGTCCGAGATGTATCGTCTTGCACTTGGTCATGTTAAATGACATCTGCCACACTCCAGACGATTTGCCGACTGCGTCGAGGTCCTGCTGAAGCTGGTCACGCCCACTCCGTTCCTGGACGCTTCCGTAGATTTTGGTGTCGTCTGCAAATAGCTTGATGCCGCTGTTGACGTGTCCGGGGAGGTCGTTGATGAATAACAGGAAGAGTGTTGGGGCCCAGTACTGATCCCTGTGGTATGCCATTCAGTACTGGCGCCCAGATGGACCTGCTGTCTCTGATCGCCACTCTCTGTCTCCGACCCGTGAGGAACGCCTCGATCCCCATGTCTTTCAGCTTCTTTAGCAGACGGCGATGGGGTACTGAATCGAACGCTTTCTGGTAGTCGATGTAGGCTACATCAACTGGGTGGCCCTCTTCGATCTCTTTGGTCCAATCATCGAGTGTCGCGAGCAGCTGTGATATGCAGGATCTCTTGGGGCGGAAGCCGTACTGGTGGTCGTTCAGCTGTCCACTCTCGGTCACGTGTGCCATGATCTGGTCCCTGATGAGTGTCTCACAGACTTTAGACAGTACTGATGTTAGGCTCACCGCTCGATAGTTGGACGGCTCTTCTCTTGACCCCTTCTTGAAGATAGGCACCACTTCTCCCTCTTTCCAGTCTTCTGGTACTTTGCCTTCATCCAGGGACTTCCTGATGATGGAGAGTGGCCGACTCAGAGGTGAAGCAAGTTCACGCAGCACCTTCGGGGGAATTCCGTTCGGTCCAGGAGAGGATGCCGGGCGCTGATTACGCAGCTTGTTGCTCTCTACCTGCGCCGGCGTCACGTCCACATTCTCCAGAAGCGCGCCCTCCCACCGTGTTTGGGCATCCGGAATGTTGATATTTTCTCTGGTGAAGACGCTCGAGAAAAATTTCCATAACACTTCTGTCTTATCGAGATCGGTCACTGCCATCTCGTCCGAGCGATCTTGGATCTTGAGGTCGCTTATGCCTGATCTTGTTTTCGTCCTTCTGTTTGCGTATTGCCAGAAAGCTTTGGGGTTCTGTTTGATGTTTACCGCCAGATTCTGTTCAAATTCCTTTCTCAACTCCCTCGTGAGGCTGCGGAGTTCGTTCTTCACTTTGGCGTACGCCCGGTGGTCAGGGGCGCCTTGGGTTCGGATGTACTTCTTCCACAGTTTCTGCTTCTTCTTCTTCAGGGTCATGGCCTCTACGTTCACATAGATGTTCCTGCGCTTCCTTCACACCGTGTATTTGGGCATACACTGCGTCATAGTTGACTCGAGGTGTCAATGGAAGAAATTATAGTGTGCATCCACTGTGCCGTCTTGAACCTGCGCCCAGTCTACTTCTTCCAGCAGGTCCGCCATTCTCCTATAGTTTCCTTTGTTCAGTGCAAACTTTTTGGTCTTACTCATGGTTTGAGTGGCGTAACACGTGAGGTTAAATTGTAGTACCACGTGGTCACTGTTTCCGATCCCCGGAAGACTCTGCAGTTCCTGTACCATGTTTTCCTCATTGGTAAGGATCAGATCCAGGATATGTGGATTGTAGCTGTGTCGGAGCCTCGTAGGGGATCTAACGTGTTGAACAGAACACTGTCCATGATTGCCTGGAGGAATGTGTGGGCGGGATGCGCTGGGGGTGCCGTGCAGATACTATTATCCCGGTCGATTTGCCCGTAGTTGAAGTCTCCAACTATCAGCAGGTGGGATGGGCGCGCGTCCGATATTTCATCCAGTAGTCTGCACAGCTGCATGCTCTCATCCGGTGTTGACGCTGGGCTCCGGTAGATGCACCCAAGCAGCAGTGAATCACCTCCTTCCAGTCTGATACGTACCCATATCTGCTCAGCGAAGACGACCTCGGCTGCGTGCTCCATCACCGACAGTTTGCTTGAGATGTAGACCGTGAATCCGCGTTTTCCGCTAGCTCCGAGTCTCTCTCGTCCCAGGTTGAAGTTCGTGTAGACCGTGAAGTTTGGGATGGCGATTAGTCCGGGGTCAATGGGGAAAATCTGGGCTTTTGGGATAACTTCGGTTATGCATATCAGGTCAGGTTCATCGTCTGCTATCATCATACACAGGTCGTCACGCTTATTTAAAAATTGATCGGCGTTGGTGTACATAACCTTCAGCTTGCCTTCTTTCCTTGTTGTCTGCTGCAGTCAGGCCCGCTGAGCCCTAGGGGGACCTGGTGATGGTGGTGTTGCTTCCCTTATGGTTGGCTTGTCAGTAGCTTGCCTGGTGGCTGCATCCGTATCATGAGCTTGGGCAGTGGTTTCCCTCTCCACCTGGTGTGCACCTGCGCTGGCCTGTTGCTCTCTGCTTGCCCCTGCTCTCCGCCTGATGGAGCCTGCGCCAGGTCCTTCAGACCCATCCTCTTCCTGCTGCCGGGTTCGCCTTCCCTGCTCGTCGTTTGGAGCCGGGCGCTCTGCTGCACCAATTGATGCAGGAGCCGCTGCTGCTGTTGGCCGCTGGTCTGCATTGCCAGTTGTCAAGGGCGCCCCGAGGGCCTGTCTTTCCACTACTCTGCCTTGTCTGATCATGATATTAACATCCCCCTGCCCCCGACGCCTCTTGAGCTCTTCACGCAACATTTTCCCTGCTTCTCTCTCCCCCTGCGTATGGTCCGGGTTGATGTAAACCATTGAAAATGCACTGGAGTTCCTTAGCAGTGGTGCTTGCCTGAGTATGTCCCATTTGATTTCTTCATCAGTCAGTGATACAATCAGTAGTCGAGTTTTCCCTGGGGTTGGTTTCCCAGCTCGGTAACATTTGGTGACTTGTACTTTCATCTTCATTTCCCCTTGGACCAGGTCTGTGAATGCCTTGATGTCTCTTTTCACAGCTTCTGCGTGGGTTGTTTCATTGCTCTCTGGGAGGTTGTAGACTACCACATTCCTCTTCCGCTTGTCCTTTTCCATGTAGTCGTCCAGCATTCCCGCCACTTGCTGCGTTGATGTAGCTGTACTGACTTCCCTAGGGATGACATCAATCTTGGAGTTCAGTGTTTTCACCACCTCCGCATAGGATCCCTTGATCAGGCTGCCTGAGAGTTTTGTTGTTCTGTCTGTGCTTGGACTGTCTTGACCAGCTGCCTGTTTTAGTCCTGCACAGCCTTTTTCAGTTGTCTGTGGGCTTGCTCCATGACCTCTGCCATGCTTTTTTGCTTCTCAGCAACTTGGCGGAGGCAGCCAGCTTGATCTTCGAGTGCTTTTTCAGCTGCTCTATTTCCTCGATAGGTTCCTCAAGTGACGTGGACTGTTCTACCTTTGGATTGGATACAGTTTGTTTGCAGTCTGCACAGAACCATGAGAGCTCCTTGTGTTTCTCCAGGGCTCTAGAGGCTGGGGCGGAGACCCCCTGGCATTGCGTGTGAAACCATTTAGAGCATTTGTCACATTGGACCCCATTGTCATGGTCAGTCACACAGTTGCCACAAGACTTAGCTGGCCCCCCTCACAAATAGCTGAGTTGCTACCTGTTGAGTCGCTTTCCTCTTCGCTAGGACGTGTGCGAGACCGTGTCCCAAGATCATTTTGTTCCCTTGCTCTGCATCTCTTCTTCGATCTGCTTGCAATAACCCAGATATCATCTGTTGGGTCATATCCACTGGGCACTGATTGAGGTATCTGATTCATCTTCCATACTCCTTTCAATTGAATGCAATTAATATTGTTTTGTTTTGCCAGATGGATGCACAGATCAACTTGATAATTAAAATATACAAGTATAATTCAAATATTGCCAATCACTATTCACTATTCAGTATTCACTGTCAATTCAGTATTCAATATTTTTCATATACTTTATATACTTCATACTTGATGCGTAGCGTATTAGCGAAAATATTGACAATAGATGACGCTAGCGTCGCCTCAATTCGGCAGTCCTCGCTGGGAGGAAGATATTTCCACAAGATTACGTGCAATATCAAACTTGTTTCCAGTTTGACTCTTCAGGGAAATTTTGGAACACAATTATCATAAAACATGCAAGACTCGAAGAACGATTTTAAGAAAATTATTTACTCGTACGGCTTCTCCGCGCGGCCCATAAGAGAGAAGACTCCAAGCTACTGGCTGACAAAACAGAGTTCAGGAATCGACTTCACAGCTTCATACAGCGAGTGATTTACGTTTGTGCGGAAAAGTGATTTAAAGCAAACCAAACAAAGCTTCCGTATTCCTCAAAACGTTCCACCAAACTGCGATCACAATTTAAGCCAGTGTTTACCGTGAAATACTTCATTTTATAGAAGAAAACAAAGCCCGGATAGAAAAGGGATTGTAAGAGCACGCTCTCCACTCATTGCTACAACTGGCTCCGACCAGAGCCAACCATTGGTATCGGATTCCCTACACGGATAGAATGTCAGTCATCGGCCAGAGATCCGGCTGTCCACCACGGAGGAAGTGGTTCCTCAGTCGTAGCCTCACTGCTCAGCAGCAATACGCAATCGACGTAAGGCGATATTGGTTCAACAAACTTTACCGAAAATAACGTGGTAACTGGTCTCGGCTCACAACTATTAAATCCAAACCGAGAGATGCATAAATATTGAGCATCACTAACATCACGTTTAATGTCAACACGTTTAACATCACGTTTAATGTCAACACGTTTAACATCACGTTTAATGTCAACACGTTTAACATCACGTTTAATGTCAGCTCTGGCAGCGTCCACCACCGGCAGGTGCTGTTGCTCTCGAGTGAGACCGCAATACGTGTTCCTGCGCAGTGCTCCTACGATAACGTGCAATGTATACTCCTGTCGTACTTACCGACGGACAAATGGCGAGACGTGCCGAGTACGGCGTAGACGAGGCATTGGAAGAAGGCCATATACAAGCCGTGTATCGGAGGGATGCCGGCCAGCAGGGCGTACGCCATGCCTATGGAGAAGCGACGGCACGGTGAGCGATCACGGCACTGTTGAAGTATAACAGCAGTGATTCAATTGATGAATAATGTGGCCGGGATCGACGTCACCGCAATCAGCGTGGAGTGTATGAAGCTGTATAGCGCTGTTGGGTCGCCGGCGACTGTGGCGAACCTGCTTGTTGACACTTTTGTGGAACTGTTCTTCGAGGCTTTGGTGAGCCTGAGGACTGCAAGTTGCTTGAAACCAGGGATCAGACCGATGGAGTTATACAACCTTCGCAAACGATAACGTCATTATTTCAAGAGCAAAATCATTTTTGAAAGATAGCATATTTCAAACGCATCATACAGAGATAATTTGTCTTAAACGTCTTAAAGGGAATAGTTCACCTTTAACATGGGGGTTTGAACTGAGATCGCGGATTTGTAGAGCAGATCGAAAAAGGGGTTGTGGTAAAATAATTACCTCGCTACGATAAGTAATTTCGACACAGGACTAGTGGGCTCCTTTTAGAAGACGCCGTTTCGTGCCCCGGTCGGAGCACGAAACTTGTTTCGGGTCCTCACAACGGTTGTTTACGTTACAAGAAGCCTGCGTATATATGCCTAAAGTCCGTCGTTATGGTGTGCAATAGTTTCCATATCCAAGCTACCATGTGCATGACGTCATAATTGTCATGAAGTTTTTATGGTCATGAAGGAGAAAAGAGAAACATGCCCATTGTTCGACGGATAACCATCTATCGGCCAAACAAATGCCATATTCGTTTTTTTCAGCTCGAAATACCCCATATAAAAAAATCAAGACAATTTTCAAGGTGACCTATTCCCTTTAACAACAGCTTTTTGCTTAAATACGTCTGTAAAACAGTTCGCATTGCCGGCGACTCACCCTGTGGGATGTGCATGATGGCCACTGTGGTGCCGGCGATGACGTCACCGATCAGGTCGTCGTGGAGACGGTAGGCGGGCAGCCAGGCGAGGATCGGCAGGCGGCGGCGGACGTAGCGCGAGGCGCAGGCGGCGTCAGGCTGACACGTCTGCCTCAGACGCTCTGAGACGCCTGACAGACGGTTAGCGCACGTCAGTCGGCAGTCGGGGTACCGGTCTGGGTCCGGTACCGGTCTGGGTCCGGTACCGGTCTGGGTCCGGTACCGGTACCGGGTTACGGGTCTCACTCATGAACACAACACCGGGAGTGTAAGCACAATTCGAGTACCGAAATGTAGGTCATATACAACCGAAAGCCGACATATAGGACCGAAACACTGGAACACAGCTTTGGGACACAAGATGCACAACACAAAAACACAGCTAACAAACACCTAAATAACGGCACAACAGTGCCCCTGCGCCTGCGCCGCAGGCACAGGGGCACTAGTTTTGCGCCGAAGGCGCAATCTGGGCGCCTGCAACCCACGGAGGGCGCCCCCCCATTCCGAGGAGTTCGCTCAGATGCCCCCAAAACACCCCGAAATTCAGAACTTCGGAAGGGCGCCCTCGAAACTCGGAAGCGCGCCCTCGAACGCGATTAGGCATGCACATCGAATATGAGGAGGGCGCCCCAAATCTGAGGAGGACGCCCCAAAATCAATAGAGGGCGCCCCAATCCCATTGGGGGCGCTCCCAATTCCGGGGAGGGAGCCCCGATGCCCGAAAAGCACCCCAAACTTCGGAAGGGCGCCCCGAAACTCGGAAGTGCGTCCTCAAACGCGATGAGGTGCACCCCGAATATGAGGAGGGCCCCCCAAACTCATGGAGGGCGCCCCCAAACCCATGGAGGTTTTGAAGTTACACTGTTTTGGCTTCTAGTGACCAGATACAGACTAATAAATGCGATCGCTATATTTATCAGACAAAACTGATCTAGAAACATGCCTTTTTATTTAGATTAATCAATTTAAAATGTTGACCTTATGTGACTTGGCCTTGACCTGATGGCCATTATATGGGGTCAAGTTGTGAAAATGGCGGCTACTATCGAATTATACGTGTAAACTAACCGATAAAATTGTGTTAAAATGATCAATAACATGCCAAGTATGTATTTTAGTGGTCAAATGAATTATTAAAATAGACAAGCTTTCGACATCACTGTCATCATCAGGTCTCAGACCGTCAGAGACCTGCTGATGACAGTGATGTCGAAAGCTTGTCTATTTTAATTATTCATTTGACCACTAAAATACATACTTGGCATGCTATTGATAATTTAAACACAACTTTTGACAATAATGTCCATCATGCCAGCCATCCAAATAATACATAACCAATACAACATGTGTAGCATGGCTTTCATAGACCTCTTGCCAATAGTGACCTTTTGTGACCTGACCTTGACCTTGACCTTTTGCTTACAATTTCACTTTTGCTGATGCGGGATAACCTTTGAGTGCACTTTGAACGATAATAGTCGCAATCTAAGGCTTTGGATGGAGAGTATGGCCCAAAATGCGTCTCATTGAGAGCTTTCGAATGCCGCCTTGCGCGTCTCGCTGCAGTTATTGGTTCGGAAGATAACGAGGGGGCAGAACCTTCCCCCAGCGGGGCTCGGGTTAGGTGATAATTAAAAACTCCTCTCCCTTGTCAACAAGGGCGGATCCAGGGGGTGGGGGTGGGGCGAACGGGGCCATGTCCCCCCTCCCCAAGTCTGTTTAAGGAGGGGTACTATGTTTTGCCCCCCCCCCCCCAAGACTTGAAGTCTAATACATGATATATTTGCGTTTTTAGAACGGTACTGGGCATCCCAAAATTGCAGCAGTCAAAATCTAGCTAGCCACAGTCAAAAGCTGTAAAATGACAAGTTTCATGACAAGTTAATGAAGTTTCATAACAAGTTAACATGACAAGTTTCGCAATTGCATATACACATTTTTACAATGAATTCCATTAAGTGTCTTGCAGAGGCTCTCTTTGGCGGTAGCTGGCTCCAACTATCTTCATAAAATATTAACTTTAAAGCGGGCTACATGTTTAGCTAGTTTGCCGAGTTCCGAAAAAGGCGACGCGAACACAAAGACGCGGACCTCGGCAACCGGAAGCTGTTCCAGCGGTGCCCAACTTGCTGGCCCGAAGAGCTAATAGTGGGGACCAGGCTAGGACTATCTCTCCAAGCCATCTCCCACAGGCTCCTCCAGATCCACAGGGACCATTTATGCGCGGAAATGTCGGTCTGCCTCTTGCTACTTTGAAACCATTTGCACCGTTACCAGTCGTTTGTTACAGTTCTGTACATAGGTATGTATACAGACTACAGTTATTATTATCATATGTACTATTGAGCGCAGACTGCCACTGGTCATCGTGATTTACTATCCGAGGCTAATGTATATGAAAAACTATACCTTCATTTAAACATTTTTCATCATACCGAGATGTGCAACCAGGAAAAGAGGTTACCTGAGGCTTGGCTCCACTCACGGTCTGGTCCCAATATTAAAATTGCGTTTTCCACGACCTCAAATTAAAATGTGCACGCCGCTTCGCGGCGTCACATCAGTGGCCATCGTCATAACGAAGCCATCGTCATCGTCTTCGTTTCGTCGTAACGCTGAATTGAATGAATAACATGTTTAGCTTTTTATCCTCTACAAGGCTAAGAAGCTAAAAATGCCTATGTTTCTGGGTTTTATCAGGCAAAC
This sequence comes from Chirona hameri, assembly GCA_036785665.1. NCBI lineage: Eukaryota > Metazoa > Arthropoda > Thecostraca > Balanomorpha > Balanidae > Chirona > Chirona hameri. Next base: position 34 of record JAXIVJ010005410.1, on the reverse strand, counting down.
CTGAAAAAATTCGCGCCGCTTCGTGGCGCCAAAT